>JAKCPI010010478.1:0-13775 GCA_023213315.1 Euborellia annulipes
CCAGCTAATTAATTGAGGGTAAATAATTATTTTTTAACACAATGATCACTAATTCAATTATCTATAAGATATAGAGCGAATTTTTTAAAAATATCTTTTATTTAATGCGATTAATCTAAAAAAAAAAATTCTATTTTTTCGAAAATTAAAAAAAAAGTCGCTTCTATAATTTGGAGATATTTTAAATAGCTTTAATTTAAAAAAAAAAATTGAGGTCGATAGCTTCAAAATTGTGGCCGCAATCTCCCGAAATTAGCACCCCGAGACGCACACCTTAAAATCTCGATTCAAGTTTTTTTTTTTTTTTTTTTAATTCAAACAAAGCGAGCGGATGTTTTATTTATAATAGGTTAGGCCTTCTCTCTTTTCTTTCTTTCCCCTCTTTCCTGTATTCGTTTAAAGGGAAACAATTTTCTGACCTATAGCAAGGAAGAAGATTAAGATAGTAAACGTATGTACAGGAAAAGCTTTTTCTCCTCACTCCGACACTATAATTGAGTTTAATTAACTTAAAAAGAAAATTGTTTACTAAGTTATCCGAGCTTATTAAACATTAAATTCTTTTTAGATTATTATAATATTATAAATAATAGTGATGGAGCTAGAAGAATAAGACTTGGCCAACCAATTTTAATTTAAATTAACCCCCTGGATTCTATGTTAAATTAACCCTCTACACCCCGGGCCCCGGTAGC
Source organism: Euborellia annulipes (assembly GCA_023213315.1). NCBI lineage: Eukaryota > Metazoa > Arthropoda > Insecta > Dermaptera > Anisolabididae > Euborellia > Euborellia annulipes. Next base: position 696 of record JAKCPI010010478.1, read on the forward strand.
GATGAAACTGTACTCTGAACATGTAATGGATTATCGTTTCGTCGAAATTTTTAAAATAAGCTCAGATGATTTATTTAAAATTCAACTGTCAAATTAGTTCAGCATTCTTGCAATAGATGGCAGGCTAGTCTAACAGCCGATCCCCTAATAGCCTATATCTGGCCTATATTTATATATTTTTATGCTTTTATAAAAGATACATAATATATAATAACATTTATAAAGTATTTATTGTCAAAAGATCAATGAAAATCAACTAATTGCATTAAATATTATTAGCTACCATTCTGACATCTCTTGGCAAATTTTTGAATTACTTGATTTTTGGGCATACTTTTTATGACACACAACGCCATCTTATCGGGAAAAACATGCCAACACCTTCGGTTCTATTCCCCCCTTAAGGATACAAAGAGCCATCCATTCATGTTTTGGACATTTGGTTGCCTACACTCAAGGCGTAAACTGCGGAAAGTTCTTTAACTCTATGTGCTTTTTTACTTTCAATTTTATATTCATTATTTTATTTAAAAATTGCAAAAAATTAGTCTTGGTGCACAATTGTTCTTAATTTAATCCTGATCTCAATCATCGGGGACTTAATATATTCTTTAAAAAAAAAAAAAAAATTTGTCAACTGAACAGGCTGCTTGTTTTGGTGTGTTAAAAAGAGAAAGTGGAGTTCATTAGCTCGTCTTCGTCGTCGCCGTCGTTTGTTTATTTATTCATTAAATGGTATAAAAAGTGACTTTGTTTATAAGTAGCCTGGAAATAGAGAGAGAAAAAAGTTTATAATTTTATCTATCACCAGCTTCTCTCGCTCTCTGTCTGTCTTTTCCCAACATAAATTCCTATTTAAACGTCAAAATCTTCAGTGAGGTTTTCGAGGGTCAGTTTAATTTTTAGAGATTTGGATTCAACATAGAAAGTAATTCCAGTTTGTACCTAAAAATTGTACTTACGGACGGTTTTACAACTTTGAGGTTTAAACCAGAACTGCAGAATCCACAATTGGCCGTCAAAAACTTCATTCCATATAGAAATTATTCTATATTGGTTTGAACCTCAAAAACCTCAAATGAGAGTTTCGAGGTTATATTGTAGTTAGGTTTTCAAACCAATTGGTAATTCATATTTGCATAGGCGCCGGAACTGGGGGGGGCAAGGGTACATTGCCCCCCCTGGCATCCTACGGGGGGGGGGCAGAGGGGGCAATATGTCTTCTTTTATTTCATTTATTTTTAAAAATGATATATTTTTACTTTTAAAAAATAAAATCTTCTAAATTAAAAAAAAATTAAAAGAGCAAGAAATTCATTTTTTTCCAAAAATTTTTGATAAAATCACTACCAAATTTTTCAAAATTTTAATTTTATTAAAATTGTGATTTTATTTAAAATTTTTAAAGTTTTATAGTGGATTTGTTTTTATTTTATACTATTTAAACATATTAAATTATTTTAATTTTCTAAAACAAAATTTTTTGCCCCCCCCCCCCCCCCTGATTCAAATTCGTTCCGGCACCCCTGCATATTTGAAACCTAATAGTCTTCAATGAGGGTTTTGAGTGTTAAAGTCGAATTATTTTCTAAGCGGCAAATAAAACATCAAAGCAATTGAGGGCATTCGATTCAGGTCCTTCTGAAACAAGCCTGAAAAATTGCATTTTCTTTTAAGATTCTTTTACATAAACAATTTATAGCTGATAAGAGGTTAAAAATGAGAGATGGAGCTAAGGTTATTAATTCACACAGCCGAGGTTTCGGTTCCGTGAGGATGGTTCAAACACGGAACCGAAACGTCGGCTGTGTGACTTAATCGAATAAAGAAATAAGCTTAGCTGCATCTCTCATTTTTACCCTCTAATTAAGATTTTTTCATTCACTTTTGCGCATGTTAGTAATAAATACATATTGAGGAAGGATGTGTAAATGCAGGCAGCCAGAAATAAAGACGCTCTCAATTCCCTTTGAATGCCCAGACGTTTCGGGCAAAATTTATTCGCCCATCCTCAGTGAACTATTCTAGTGGGAGAGAGTTAAGTCTCTTTTGGTATACATAGTGGTTGTTAGGTTCTATTACCACTAATTATACCAAAGGAGACTTAACTCTCTCCCACTAGAATAGTTCACTGAGGATGGGCGAATAGATTTTGCCCGAAACGTCTGGACATTCATAGGGAATTGAGAGCGTTTTTATTTCTGGCTGCCTGCATTTACACATCCTTCCTCAATATATTTCCAGCCATTAAATATTATTATAAATACATATCTTCGATAGTATTTTAAATTCCTTCCAAATGGGACTTTTCAAAATTTGTTTAGCATCAATTGGGCGTTTTGCCTTTGTTCAAAATCAATCTCATATATTTATATTGTCTATATATTTTGCTTTTTTTTTTTGCATTTCATTTAAGATAAAATTATGTAGGTACTAGAGAAATCTAAATGAAGCTCTATCAAAGATTTATTAATGGAAAATGATGCATTTTTGCCAACTCTTCTCTCTCATAAAATACACTTTTTTTGGAATCTTTTAAAATTTAATTTAGTGTCCAAAATTACACCCAGGTATTTCATTTTTTCAACTTTCTCAAGTTCCAAATAAACATCCCTAGCATTTACAAATTTACAATTATATGTTATATTTAGATTTTTCAATATTTATTGTAGTTTTAGAGATATAGTCATTTTTTATCATCATAATGTCCTTGCGACTAGCATAACATTCGTATATAAAATACACAAACAGTATGTGAATACAAATTAAGGGCGCGTTCCTAATGCAGCATCGGCCCTCATGTCCTTGGGGTTTAGGTATTCACTCTTTTCTTTCTGCTTCTCGTCTCTTCTGCTTGTACTAAATTCCTAAACAAGTTTTACTTTCTCTTACCTCTATATATGTTAATATATATAGAGAGAGAAAGTATTGGGTTCATGTCAAAAATTCGATGTCGAGATTTTGATGGATCTTCACGTTTTGAGGTCCCCCGAATCCAAAAAAAAGTTTTGGCGACATGGTCTGTCTGTGGGTGTGTGTGTGTGTGGGTGGGTGGGTGGGTGTGTGTTCACTTTTAAGCATGAAGGAATTGAGCTACGAGGTTGAAATTTTATATTTAAGTTAAACACCCCCGGGACCGGAAAAATAAGCTTTTAATCAAAATCGGCCAAAGAGTACTAGTACTTTACTGATGTACTTTTTCAGTTTTTTTCGATTTTCTCAAAATTTGCTCCAACGATTTTTTTTAAAATTCAAAAATCAATTATTTTTTAGATGTTCTTTAAAATGTTTATTCTCATTTTGCAATTGAAATCTTCTGAAGACCACTTTACTCTTGTATTTCATAGGGAAGATAGGAGAAATGGTTGCCATGGTAACAAAATATAAATATTTTCCCATACTTATAAATTTTACATAAATTCTGAATTCATATGTTGCGTACTGTCGGGAACTAAATATATGCCGACACAAAAAATCTGGTGTGACAAGCACAGAACACAACTTTCGATTACCGAAGGTAAGAGAAAGTTGTGTGCTGTGCGCCAGTCACACCAGATTTTTACAAATTGTTTATTTTTATGCGAATTTATGTCATACTACCCCTTTCTTCTCCTCTAATATTTATTTTAATGAGTGAATTGGATACCAACCAATTGAAATTGATGGGTCGGGGTCTAAATTGCCTCAGATGCCGAAAAACACCTTAAACAAAATAAAAAAAAAATAAATAAATAAAATTTAATGCTAATAGAACTTTTTGCATTATTTAAAATAACGAGTGAAAGTTCTGTTGGTTTTTTTTTTTTTTTTTTTTATTTAATTCACTTCACTTCACGATTCATTGGAAATTGGGTGAATGAAAGAATGCAATGAATCATCTCTTTATTCTATTCTCTATGCTAATTTCGTTTTTTTTTTTTTATTATTATTATTTTGGTTTGTTTTATTTTTTTTTTTTGCTCTAGTTCCTCTCTGGTTAGAATCGAATTCCATTTTGAGAAAGGGGAAATGATCCTCGGTATTTTGTTTATTATAAAATTAAAAAAATAAGTTCGCAGCGGGCGGTAAAAATTCAATATTTGTTTTTTATCACGTATCCAGCGACGGGGCAAATTTCAATTTCAATTCTTTCACCCCAAAGACGATTTGTTCTGGAAAAAATAAAAACAATGGGGTATAAGTTAACAAAGTTTATGTCATAATAAAGTGAGAATTTGAACATTTCCCTTTTCTTGTTGTTTCTAGTGAAGGCATTCATCCCCGACTGCTTACCGCCGCCTCCACCTCCGATGCCAGGTACAGAGGCCGAGGACTCGGATGACCCAACGCAGATAGTGCCCAGTTCCCTTTACTCCCTAGATATGTTCAGTCAATCGTCAACTATGCTCGATGACGACCTCTCTCGATTGGACGATGGCGAACACTGTGAGCCGGGGAGTAATGAATTTACACCCTGCAAGAATCCTTTGCTTGGACTCGACGAGGAGTATCACACACCTGGTATGTTATAAAATCGCCTACTGAGAATGCTGAGTGGCGAAAGTAGGAAAATCCAATTTATGCCCGACTATTTAAGGTGCGCGTCTCGAAAAGCCGTTAGAAGATGATTCACTACCGAGTTACTCTAGGCGGCAAGAGATGGCGTTAGTTTTTCCCATAGGAATACAAGGGATTTATTCTATTTCACTAGAAAGGTTCCAGCTAATTAATTAAGGGTAAAAAATTAATTATTTATTAACACAATGATTACTAATTTAATTATCTACAAGATATAGAGCTCCTTTTTTAAAAATATCTTTTATTTAATGCGATTAATCTAAAAAAAAAAAATTTTATTTTTTCAAAAATCAAAAAAAAAAGGCTTCTATAAGTTGTAGATATTTTAAATAGCTTTAATTTAAAAAAAAATTTGAGGTCGATAGCTTCAAAATTGTGGCCGCAATCTCCCTAAATTAGCACCCCGAGACGCGCACCTTAAATGTAGATGTTTATAAAAGTTTTAAACGCCTTTTTTCCAATTGTTGAATTTCTGACTTTCGCCACTTAGCAGACGATATAAAATCGCACCATTTAGTCATTAGGGAAGTGAATTTGACAATAAATTCACAAAGAAAAAGTTTAGGAAATTGGGCAAATAACTTTCTATGAGTAGAGAATCTAAATTTATTTTTGAGGTTTAAACAGAGCCAGCCGTCTTTTTCTTGTTTCTGGGTGAAACAATGCGCTCATAAAAGAAACCCTCTCTCATTGAAACTGGAGAGCGTTTCATGACGCCTAGAAGTGGTTTCATTGAATTTGATCCTCCCCCCGTGCTTAACAAAGTTTTCCTTCTTATTTGACTACATATTTTTTTTTATTTTCATTTTAATTAATTAATCTTGGTCATTTTTGTCCATTTGGTCAGTACCTACATAAATATAAATTTGTGAATTTATTTTATTTTATTCTTCTTTTCAGCTAAGTGAAAAAATAAATTTCTCTCTCATATTTAAAATTTTTAAGATGAATAAAAATTAATTTTCTTAAAATGAGGCCTGGAAAATTTGTGGCCCGTGTGCTCCCTACAATAATAACGGGTGAGACAGCGCATCAACTTTAATTTACACATTTCTCAACAAATCGCGCCACTTGTTGCCTCGTTTTCTCCAAAATAGAACACTGGTGACGTTTTGTTTAAAAAAAAAAAAAAATTGATTTAGTGAACTTGTAAAAATTCACAAATTCATTTGTTTATATTTACCCTTTTTTTAATGACACCTGTATGATTTTGTTTTGATTTTTTATCAAAATTAACGAATATTTTCTATTTCTTCTGTGATTATTTCAAAAACTATTCAGTTTTCGTAAAAATGTCAAAGAATAAAAGCTTTTAAAATAGAGTATTTTATCATAATATAACAAAAAAATTGAAAATTTCGAAATTTTTGAAAAAACTTTTTAAGTAAAGTACTACTTCCAAGTGACGTATTTACTCCAAAAGTTGATAGAAATCTACAATTTTAGTGGAAGGAGCATATACCAAATTTCATCGATCTAGCTGCTTTGGTTTTTAAGCAATCGTGTTCACACACACACACACACACACACACACACACACACACACACACACACACACACACACACACACCACACACACACACACACACAGACATAATGCCAAAAATGGTTTTTTTGGACTCAGGGAGGTCTAAAACGTGGAGAAACATCAAAATCTCGAAGTCGAATTTTTTTACGATTACATAACTTTCTCTATACGAGAAAGTAAAAAAAAAAAATTGATTTAGTGAACTTGTAAAAATTTTTGCTTTTTTGTTATAATTTTGGTAGCCTTCCCATACTTGATTCTTTTTGATCGAATCGCTGATCAATCAATCAATAAAATATTTTACTAGGAGTCTTTTACAATATTTTTCGGAAGTGTATCGTGCATAGGCGCCGGAACTGGGGGGGGGGGAGCAAGGGTACATTACCCCCCCCCCCCCGGCATCCTACGGGAGGGGGGGCAGAGTGGGGCAAAATTTCTTTTTTATTTCATTTATTTTTAAAAATGATATATTTTTACTTTTGAAAAACAAAATCTAAATTAAAAAAAATTAAAAGAGTAAGAAATTAATTTTTTTTTTTCAAAATTTTTCCAAAAATCACTAGCAAATTTTTTAAAATTTTAATTTTATTAAAATTGTGATTTTATTTAAAATTTTCAAAGCCTTATAGTAGATTTGTTTTTGTTTTATACTATGTGAACATATTAAATTATTTTAATTTTCTAAAAAAAATTTTTTTGCCCCCCCCCTGATTCAAATTCGTTCTGGCGCCCCTGGTATCGTGTGTACTGAAATGCCATCCTGACAAAAGGAGGTTGATACCTTTATTATGCATTCTTCCTTCTCACCTGGAATTATGTCATAGGGCCTGTATATTTTTTTCTAAACTAGACCAAAAAGAAATCGGGCCCTATACTTAACTTTTTCGTTCTTTTTCTTCATTTTCAATTCTTCTTCTGCTATAAATACCTGCTTTGATTAAAAATCACTTTATCAAGATTTCTGATGTGACGCAAGAATTTAATTAACCTTGAAGGAACGAAACCCTATCCTAAGTAAGCAGCTCGTTCGTCAGAAAATATTCCATTTTTTTTTTTTTTTGTTAATATTTAAATGGATTTTTGAAATGTCCTTTCGGCATTCGAGGCCATTTAGAACATCTTCAATTTTGATAACCAATAAAATTAAACTAGATATACAAATTAAACACTAGGTTATATGTTCCAAAATATTTATTAATTTAACACTAAATGCATTAAGTGTTAATTTACAATTAATAAATATAATACTTTGAAACCAGTGGCGTAGTGAGCTTAACTCGCGCCCGGGGCACAATACCTTTTAGCGCCCTCCCCCCCCCATTCGAAAACCATATAACATTATTGAGGGGCGTTTATAGAAATTTTTTTCGGGGGGGCCCGAACTCAAAAATTTTCCTGCCTGCTGTTAAAATCATTTTACCTTTTTTTTAGGGAGGCTAAATTTTGTGGAATTTTTTTCCCCTTCCTGCGGAAAAATTTTATTTTTTTTTTGCGGAACCAAATTTTCCCGTCACGCGGAAAATTTTTTTCCGGACATTAAAACTATTTTTTGTTTTGCGGATCATTTGGCGCCCCTTTGTGAGTAGCGCCCGGGGCATGATGACCCCCTTGCCCCCCCCCCTCGCTACGCCACTGTTTGAAATATATAACCTAGTGTATTACTTGTATATCTAGTTTTAATATATAAAATTTTTAAGGCGAAAGTTTGAATTTCAAAATTTGATTAACTTAGAACTGCAAGTGATTTTCTGAAAAAAGAATCGTAACTTATACCTCTATGCTAAGTCTATGTTTACGTTAATTTACTTAATTGAAATAATTTTTCTTTATGCTTTTTCTTCTTCTGTCCGCGCCCTTATTATTCCCGCGGTGCGGGGTCGGCGGACCTTTTACATAAAGTTAATTTATTAAAAATCTGACTTTTCGGTCTTCTTTCGATATTCTCAGGGCTATAACTCATAGATAGATGACAACATCGTATTAATTACATCATAGGTGTTCGGCTCTACTTGTTTACTCAGCTTTTGTTTTTGTTTTTCAGAGGGAATGACTTTTACAAAAAATATGTCTTCTGAATATTGACACCAACAGCAGCAGCAACAATGCCAGTATTAATTACGCAATTCATGTGCAATCTTTTTTTTTTTTTTATTTATTGTTAAAAAGGACGTAAAATCTGAACATATTTTTTTTTCCACTCTCCGTCCTTTTTGTTGTTATTTATATATAAATATGTAAAATTGTATGTATATTATTATTATTTTTTTTTTTTTATATTTTTGTTATTAATATTTTTGTATAAGAACGCCGTTTGTATTTTTATTTGTAGGTCCTTGTCCTTCTCTCATTCACTCTCCCTCTCCTTGTCGTCCCTTGACAGGAAGTGCAGCTCAGCCAACCGAGTTGGGCGAATTGAATACTTAATCACCGTCATCAGGTGAGTGACTGTCTTTATATACTAAACTCAAATACAGTATACACCTTATAATAGCTACAAAGGATATACATTTATATCTAGGCCTATGTTGAGAAAAAGTAATGATGCTCATACCCTTGTATTATTTTTAGAAAACGACCGAATATTCGGTTTCGGTTACTGTTTCGGCCAGTTTCGGTCAAAAATCGTTGTTTCGGCCAAAAACCAGCCGAAACCTGAGTCTGAAAAGATGGGATGAGACTCGCACGCAAAAAAAAGGTCAAATGATCTCCACGTGAGGGAGAAAAAAAAATCTTGTTTCGGTCGGACTCTAATTATTTTATCTATAAAAGAATGTGTTTTATAAAATAATTTTTATAAAAAAAATTATTAACAGATTAATTTTCACATAGGCCTATATTTATCCGAGAGAAATTTTTTCCGCCCTGCGGAAAAATTTTGTTTTTGCAGAACTAAATTTTTCCCGCCCTGTGGAAAATTTTTTTCACCACCCATCTAAAGGTTCTTACCTTTTTGTTAGGAGCACGAAATTTTTCCCGCAACTTAGCTAAGCTTGCCGCCCTGTGAAAAATTTTTTTTTTGCATAACGTACCCCTGGAACCAGGATTATTTAGGTGTTACTACTTCCTCTTAAGAGAATAGGAAAGAGCAGGCAGGCAGGCAACCTAAATATCTTTTTTCTTTTTCCTCACTCTGATATCAAATATCTATTTATAGATAAAATTATTTTTCTAAACCACAATTTTTTGTTAATAAATAAGGAAAAAAAGGAATATTTGTTCGTATTTCCTGATAAAACAAATTTTTCATTTTGCCAATAAAAATTAAGGTAAAATTATAAGTAGGGCACATGAAAAACTCCTTGAATGGCTTCTTTTTTTTTTTTTTAAATTAATGCCTTGTATTATTTGACCAATAGCAGAGCAGCATTGATGTCACGTGACACTATTGTTTCGTTTGCTCCACACTAGTTGCCGGCGTCGCCACCTTCAGTATGAGCTCCACGGTCAGTGAAGAAGCTTCCAAAGAAATCCTCTCCGCTCCCGCCGCCTGATTAACAAGCACCCAAGGATGCAATCCACGATGTCTTTTCTCCACGATTATTTCCATTTTAAAAACGCCGACCTCCAACCTTACATCACTTTCCTAGGTATTTATTTTCCTTTTTAATCCTTTTCATTTTTATTACATAATCGTAAAAATAGAATGAAAATTATTTTATTATCAATTATTTTGAATATGCTTTTTCGTTTTATAAGTATTCTCATCTGTATTCAAAATAAAAAAAATAATATCAAATTAAAAAGATAATTTAACATGAATGTGAGTAAATAGATAATTTTTTTTCATCAAAATTGATGGAGATGATTGTAGAAACCTCTGCATATGAAAGTGTGAGGATAAGAGTAACTATGTTGTTTTCGTTCTCTTCTCGGTGCAAAAGTAGCGCTCTACTTTATCTCTTTCTCGGCCATTCATGTGTTGTTGGTTGAGTGTCGTTCGATTTGTTCATCTTCAGAGATTTATATTTGTTTTCTATTATTAGATTTATTTTTATTCGTTTTTACAAGTCTAATTAATTTTATATTTTAAACAATATTAGGTGAGATTTTTTAATTTATTATTCTTATTTTATTTTTAATGCCTAATTACATCTAAAAAAATTTCTATATTTTCTCCTAAATTTTTATGGATTCAAATAGGATTGAATTATATAAATTAAAAACATATATTTATAATCCCATAAGTATATTATAAAATCTGGTGTGATTGACCGCACGGCTCACAATTTTCTCTTACTTTTGGTAATCGAAACACGCTATCGTTATAATAAACAAACAAAATATTTCAATTTTACTCAAACGTCTATAAGATTAAGATTAAAATATGAATTTTTTCTAAAAGCCGAAACGCCACTTTAGACTACGGGAACTTAGTTGGGAACTCATCAAATTCAGTCAAGGGTGGATACAAGGGGGCTATTTAAAAGGGTTTGGAATTTTGGGGAAAAAATAAATCGAAGGGAGCGAATTTTTGAGAAAATTTCCCATGTTTATAAATTTTACATCTTGAATTCTAATGTATAGTGAGGGAATCATTTCTATAAGCCTATAAGGAAGCCAAAATCAAAGACAATTTAATTTTAATCAAATAAATAATGCGAGATTGATAAAATTAAATTGTTATAATGGACAACTTAGAATTTATTCCCTCCCCTCGTTGTAGGCGTTTGAAAGGCCCTTGAACTCTCTCCTCTCCTCTCCCTTGATCAGAGGATGCTGTTGTTGCTTTCTCTCTATTTTAGGAGAGCCGTGGAGCAGAAGCCCCGCCCCAACCTGTTATTTTATAAACGCGATCACTAGGCCAAGTGCAAGCCACTCGATCAAAAAACAATTGGCACTTTCCAAATCAATGAATTACCATCTATTTTCCTTTATTTAGTAAACCAGGGTTCGAAACTCGCAGTTGACAAAAAAAAAAAAAAAAAAGAACAAACTACACAATCGATTAAAATTGAAGAAAGGACCCGCAATCACTTTGAATTTGAGACATAACGAGAGATAAAGTTTATACGCCTTACATTCTTCTCTACCTCAATTTTTTCTTCTTAGAAATCTAGTATGGTTATATTATAGGAAGTATTATGACAGGGCTCCGTAGGCGTAGGGTGGACCCCCCCCCCCCCCCAATCCTCCCCTTCCCGAAATCCTGGAAAATTAGAAATATTAAAAAAAAAACATGGTGTTAAAAATATGTTATATTCTTTGAAATTTTAGTCATTTGAGAAACAGGGGGTTACCCCTGGATGATTCGAAATGTAATCATCCGAACCCCCTCTCCCCGAGAAAATTTTCAAACTAAGACTCTGGATTATCTTTCTTTTTAAAAGATAGAAATAAAATTTTATATTTTACACGAGGGCCGCCTAACTCGATTTTCAGCACTGATTGGCATTATTTAACAACTCGGATCTCGGTAGTAAGGATCTTACTCAGATCTCGCCAATAATATCTGAATACGCCAATAATTTTCATTAGATGTAATAAGCAGAGGAATTAGATTTCTGCTTAACTGTGGTTTATTTGTAAAAATTACAACGTTTCGGCCGCTCATTCTATGGCCTTTTTCAGGTACACAGGTCACAGATGTAACAACCTTTATAATCTTAGCTGAATTATATCTGAAGAAGGCCACAGAATGAGTGACCGAAACGTTGTAATTTTTACAAATAAACCACACTTAAACCGAAAATCTAATGCTAATGATAACAACTGTGAAGGCCTAAACTCCAAAAAAAAAAAAAAGATGGAATAAGCTATTATTGGCGAGCTCTGCTTAGAGATCCTTACTACTTGACTCGCAGAATTTTTGATGGTAGCTTGCTTATGTGTGGTGTGGCCTTTGGGGGAAGTTCTAAATATAACGTGCTGATTTTGTTTGAAATTTATTCTTTTTTTAATTTTACCTAATAATTAGGTCTATTCTCTAATCAAAAACGTTAACTTTTATTTGAGAATAGACCTGAATAAGCGATTTAGATTAAATTAAAAAGATTAATTAATTATAAAATGGATTGAATGATCAAATAATTTACCCCCACCAAGAGGTCAAACCAAATATGTTTGGCTTCCCATAGGACAGAGGTGGCGAACCTTTATGGATCAACGTGCCATTTTTTACTTTCTCTTACCACTATATATATGTTAATATATATAGAGAGAGAAAGTATTGGATTCATGTCAAAAATTCGATGTCGAAATTTTGATGGATCTTCGCGTTTTGAGGTCCCCTGAATCCAAAAAAAGTGGTTTCTGTGACATGGTCTGTCTGTGGGTGGGTGTGTGTTCAATTTTAAGCATGAAGGAATTGAGCTACGAGGTTGAAATGTTATACCAGGTATATAAGTTAAACACCCCCCGGGAGCGTGAAAATAAACTTTTTATCAAAATCAGTCAAAAAGTAGCTACTAGTACTTTACTGATGCACTTTTTCAGTTTTTTTCGTTTTCTCAAAATTTGCTTCAACGATTTTTTTTTAATTCAAAAATCAATTATTTTTTAGATGCTCTTTAAAATGTATATTCTCATTTTGCCATTGAAATCTTCTGAAGACCACTTTACTCTTGTACTCCATAAGAAAGATAGGAGAAATGGTTGCCATGGTAACAAAATATAAATATTTTCCCATACTTATAAATTTTACATCTTGAAAATCAAATGTTCCGTACTGTCGGGAACTAAATATATTTTGAACATAAAATCTAGTACGCTTAAACACAACTTTCGATTGCCGAAGGGTAAGAGAAAGTTGTGTGCCGCGCCAGTCATTAATTAGATTTTTTTCCTTAAAGAAATGTTTAATGAGACCTACACGTACACCAGAATTTTGACTAATCTCATTCGTAATACTTACTAGTGAACTTTATTTGAACGGGAAAGAAAACCGTTTTGATCGGTGGCTTGCAAAATATTTGTGCCATTGGCTCCGCTATCCCAGTCATAGAAAATTTTTATTTGAATATTTATTTACCCTAATGGTAATGAAGTCAAGTCTTTCA
>JAKCPI010010479.1:0-21693 GCA_023213315.1 Euborellia annulipes
TATCATCCCTTGAATTTAATCAAAACTTTAGACATCTTAATTACACGAATAAAAATTTTAAATCATGGAAAAATAGGAAAATTTCTCTGCAAATTACTCAGGCATTATTTAAAGAAAAACCTCTCAAATTTGAGAGTTTTCAATACCAAGGAGAGTCATCTCCTGGCTTCCAGCTCCCTCTTTCTCAATATTAAATACAAAAGGCAGCCTTGCTATTTGAATAAAAGACTAGTTTAATTCAGATACCCTTTGTTTCAGGGCCTTCGTCAATTCTTGGAGCAAAAACCCTGTCGTGGTGCCAACTCTTCGTCATCGCCATTGGCTGAATGTTGGCGGCGATCAGATGATCAGGATGATCTCTCTGAAGGATTTTCAATGCGAGGAGCACTTCGAGATCAAATTTTAGAAGCCTATGCCGATGGCCAACATGCGATGGCTGCCAATTTCACAATTCGAGCGGTGGGTGAGGGAATTCAGGTGGCGACGTGGAGGACAGATCTCGGCCTACGAGTCGATGCTGAAATGCCGAGACTCATAACGATCACGAATGGATATCCCGGGCTTTGTCCAGGAATGGACGATGCACTTGTCACTCTGGCTAATCGACCTGCTCTCTATCATACCCTCAGGTACGATTGCATTACTAAATGTTTTTGTATGTCTTAACTCTTCTTGTTTTTTTTTATTTTTCAGTTACCCTTGGGCAGCCTCGCTTGCTGGCATGGCCCTTCTGGGTGCATTTCTCACCATCCTCGTGGCACTCTATTTCTTGGCTGCAGCGGCACTTCCCAACGCCAACCTGGCAGCTGGAACATCAGTATTAGGATATCTTATTCTATTCGGGCTCCTCACGCTCTTTATCGCCGATCTTAGTTTCGTTTTAACGCCAACGGAAGCGACATGTGCGGCTCGGCGATTTCTTCCTGGCATCTCTTATGCAGTCATTTTTGCAGCGATGCTATTAAAAGTTTGTATTTTATTTAGAAGCTTCTAATTTTAAACATTATTGGTTATTTGTATGAAAGCAGCACCGACATCACTCTTTTGTTCCCTTTATAGATGTTGACGACGTGGAGGCAATGTGACCGCCTACGAGGTCGTCGTTCCGATGTCCTGGGAGATGCCGCTTCTTCAGATGCTGGTGGACTGGATGATGACAGTTGGTCAGGACGTCCTGGTGGGCTTGTACTCACTGCCATAGCCCTAGCCAGTGTCCAGGCTGTAATCTCAGGTGGTTGGCTTGCCGTTATTCCTCCACGTGCTTACCTGGACACAACATCGAGTTCCCAGTCATTGCTGCTCTCGTCCCCAGGACCAAATTGGAGATGTTACCAGCATGGGAATTTCGAGTCACATCTACTGCTCAGTCTCATGTATGTCGTGCTTCTGCTTAGTACCACGGCGCTGCTCTCACTGCTCTGTTTCACAAGGTAAGATTAACTAACCCTTTGCAATATCTATATTCATTATTAATAGATTCTCAGATATGAGCAGAATGGCAGTCAGGAAAAAAAAAATCGGATAATTCTCTTTTTTAGGCTCCGGCAGCAGCACGCGTTGGAGTCGCCAGCTCGTCACGAGGCACGCAGCATCCTCGCAGCATCCCTTCTCGTAGCTGGCATTCTACTCACCTGGGGTGTTGCAGCCGTGGCTGTGTTACCGCCTGGCCAAGCGGATTTAGCCACTGCACTGGCGCATCTGCTGGCAGCTAATGCTCTTCTTCTTGGACTCTACGTGCCGAAACTCTGCCTCTATGCAAGACTACGTGCCGCAGCTGGAGGCGCAAAGCCGCAACGTGCCGTCCCAGTGGCGCCACCGAGTTGTTCTTCCGGGCTACCTGTTCAACCGCCGCCGCCCATTTATGATCATTTCATGCCGCCACTGCACTTCCGATCGCCAAGTTGCGGCCTTAAGGGTCTTCCAGGTAATCATCTGTTTTTATTTTTAACTTTTTAGTCTTTTTTTATTATAGATACAGTATTAAAAAAAAAGGAATTGACCCGTAAATATAGTTCATCGGGAAGTGTCTTAAAAATTGACTAATTCGTGTGAGGTTGAGGTTTCAAATAAAGTATCACGTTCGTTTGGTCTATTTTGATCTAATTTTTCGACAATTGTTGTCGACAAAAATGATTCTTAAGTATCAAACTTGACAGATGAGGCAGTTGTCGATTCCTAGTCTATATTAATCCTGGAGATGCACTAATTGGTTGAAATTGTCTTACAGGCTGTTTTTTTTTTTTTTTTTTTTTTTTTTTTAACATTCACACTTTTTTTGGCCGTCTTACAGGCTTGAACACTTGTGATTTTTGGTTTTGTCATTCTTTCCATTTGCATTTGACAATTATGCTAGTTTGCCGATCTTGACACCTTGTTTGCTATTATTTGTTCCTAAGTTTTTTTCTGGAGGTTTCATTTTGCTTCTCCAACACTTCTTTTTTTCGTATTGAGCTATTTTTTTATATCCCTTCCCCCATCTAATTAACCTCTTCCTACTCTGTTTAGTGATAGAAAAAATTTCTGAAAATAAATTTTGCAAGTCAAAAAAATAAAATACGTAGAGAAAATTTCAAAAAAATCTGGTGTGACTTGCCGCACAGCACACAACTTTCCCTTGGCAAGAGAAAGTTTTGTACTGTGCTTGTCACACCATATTTTTTGTGTTTACATATGTTTAGTTTCCTCCCACATATTAAAATTTATAAACAGAAAAATATTTATATTTGGGGTTGGAGAATAAAACCAGCAGATTAATCGCTCCACCTGACATATGGCATATGTTTTTTATTGGTTTTATTCTCCAACCCCATTATTCTACTCATCCCAGCCTACTATATAATCTATTTATATTTTGTTACCATGACAACCATTTCTCCTATCTTTCCCTATGAACTACAAGAGTAAAGTGTGCTTCAAACAATTTTGAGAGCAAAATGAGAATATACATTTCAAAGAGCATCTAAAAAATAATTGATTTTTAAATTTTAATCAAAATCGTTAGAGCGAATTTTGAAAAAACTGAAAGTACTAGTACTTTTTGGCTGATTTTGTTTACTCCGAACAATCAGTGTGTGGAACGTCTCCTTATAGCCATCCGTACCTTGTAATAAATTCAAACCCCTAAATGGCCTCACTAGCCGAAAAGATTAAAAAAAAAATGCAAGTATTTAATTAGAATAATTCCATTAGAATTTGAATTGGAAATCATAATTCCAATATTTATATTAAATACTTCCTTGTTTTTCCTCTTCTCCATTACCAATCGAATTCCAAATAAAAATACTTCTATTAAAAGAAATTGAATGGATGAGTCATGAGTCTCTCTGTCTCTGTGTTAGTCAGTCCCTCAGAGGGGGCCTGCGAATCCCGTTTTGCGTTATGCAATCGGAAAGAAAAAAAAACACATCTGGTGAATAATGTTTTTTTTTTTTTCTTTTTCATTATTCATTTACCATTGATATAATTTTAATACTAACAAAAAAAAAACGGATATGTAGATGGTATTTCTTTGAAAATTAATCAAAGTTTGGAATTCCTTTTTCTTTGATGACTAAGTAAGAAATTTACATAATTTCTAGTTTTATCTTCTTACCTGTTAAGAGAGAGGGTGGGGCAAATGAATCGTTCACTTTAATAGCACTTTTTTTAATGAATTAGAATTTTTTCATAATTGGAATTATGATTTTTTTTGTTAAAATTATGAATATTTGTTGAGTGTGGAAGTGGCTGTGATTAATATCTTTAAAGAATGGAAGGAGGTAGCAGCAGGAAGGAGTGTCTCCAAAACAATGAAACTCCCAGATATTCGCGACGTTTCGGTCCAAATTTATTTGACCATCATCAGGCAATCAGGAGTTGTCATATGTAAATTTATATAAATATATCTAATCATATGTTGCTTCGGACTTGTTAATGACATTAAAATTTTGCTCATCTGCAATCGAAGGCTTAGATATGTGAGGAAGTAATGACCTACTACCTGACATTACTTCCTCACATATCTAAGCCTTCGATTGCAGATGAGCAAAATTTTAATGTCATTAACAAGTCCGAAGCAACATATGATTAGATATATTTATATAAATTTACATATGACAACTCCTGATTGCCTGATGATGGTCAAATAAATTTGGACCGAAACGTCGCGAATATCTGGGAGTTTCATTGTTTTGGAGACACTCCTTCCTGGCTGCTACCTCCTTCCATTCTTTAAAAAAAAAAAAAAAAAAAAAAAAAAAAATTATGAATATCTATATATATAAAAATGAAATGGAAAAATTGTATGTATGTATGTAAATATGTATGTATATGTTCTATAGAAATCCACAATTTTCAATGAATCCTTTTGAAATTAAGTACACCTATAATACATGGCTCTGGGAGTAACGTAGTAATAATCTGAATCTCTTAAATATTTTGGAAAATTAATTATAATCAAATTTCTTCAATATGGGAACACAAAATCAACAAGTTGGGTTGAAAAAATAGAGGGCGATCTTTTTGCTCTGTTACCAGCTTTCTCCTTATACGACTAGGCGCTGTGAGAGGCGCTATGTAGCAGTTGAACAAGAGAAGAGAGCACGCATATGGCTGACCCTTTAAACAGTCATAAACAGACCCTTTTGTGCTGTTCCCAATCGGTACCCTCCCTTCGCTTGAATATAAGATCCTTCCTTAACATCTTAACACTTGCATTGCAACAAGAAATATCCCAAATCGGGAATAAACTTGCTCGCCGAAGGCGAGCAAGGGGTCCAGGGGGCGCAGCCCCCTGGCTAAGCGGAAAGCCCGCCGAAGGCGGGCTTTGCGACTAGTTAATCTATAAAATGCAAAAAGATTTTACATTTTTTCCTAAAAATTAAATATTCATTTGTCAAATATTAATTGAATGAACTAAAATAAAAATTAGTAGAAGTTAAGTATTCTGGGACAAATCGTAAAGGTTATGGAAAAAATACACCAGCGGTTGCTTTCCACATTAAAATAATTTATTTGGGAAATATTTGGGATGGCCTATGCAATCCATCCTCAGTGCATACATGATACAGCTGATAGCCACACCATTATATAATCAATATACGTACATTATGTGGAGCGTGTTACAAATGGTAAAAATTTGCTATGAGAAGCCATTCTTAAAATTAGAGAGAGGACGGGTCACTTTGAAAAATTATTTTTTGCAAAAAGCATTGTTACATAATTTGTACCATCTTTTAATAATTGAATGTTTTCAGTTTCCTCCAGTGACTTGCACGATAAAAAACGCCCTCTCTAATTTTAAGAATGGCTTCTCATAGCAAATTTTTACCATTTGTAACACGCTCTACATATGTATAATGTACTTATATTCATAGGCGCCGGAACTGGGGGGGGGGGGGGCAAGGGTACATTGCCCCCCCTAGCATCCTACAGGGGGGGGGGCAGAGGGGGCAATATGTCTTCTTTTATTTCATTTATTTTTAAAAATGATATATTTTTACTTTTTGAAAAATAAAATCTTCTAAATTAAAAAAAATTAAAAGAGTAAGAAATTCATTTTTTTCCAAATTTTTTCCAAAAATTTTTGATAAAATCACTACCAAATTTTTTAAAATTTTAATTTTATTAAAATTGTGATTTTATTTAAAATTTTTAAAGTTTTATAGAAGATTTGTTTTTGTTTTATACTATTTGAACATATTAAATTATTTTAATTTTCTAAAAAAAATTTTTGCCCCCCCCCCCCTGATTCAAATTCGTTCCGGCGCCCCTGCTTATATTGATTATATACTGTAATGGTGTGAAAATTGCCTATCAGCTGTATCATGTATGTCTTTTAATGTTCCAGTTGATGCACTGAGGATGGATTGCGTAGGGAATAGAGGTAAGAGAAAGTAAAAATAAAAACTCTTAAGGGGGGTTCAGGAGGTAGAAGTTACGCATGTTTTTCCCGAGAAGAGGGCGTTGTGTGTCTTCAAAAGTAAGCCAAAAAACAAAACCTATTACGAAAATTTGCCAAGAGATATCAGCATGGTAGCTAATCATTTAATGTATTTGGTTGATTTCCATTGATCTTTCAATAATAAATACTTTATAAATATATATTATGTATCTTTTATAAAAGCATAAAAATTTATATATATAGGCTAATTCTATATCGGCTGTTAGACTAGCCTGCCATCTTGTGCCAGAGTGATTAACTATTCGACAGATAAATTTTAAATTTATCTACCAATCTTATTTTAAAAATTTCCTAATTAATATGTGATTAATAATAACAATAAATTCATTTTTAAATTTAAAAAAAATTAAAGATTATTGGAACAGATTGTTTTTTTGTATTTGCTTGATAACAAAAAAATTAATTACGATAATTTTTTAATAAGTCATTAAAAAAATTATAGCTCAATGTCCCAATAATCTCTTATGAATTTAATTCATTTAAAAAAACCGCATTGAAAAATTCCTTATAATAGTCTAGTTTTTTTTTTAAAAATCCGTTTAGACGTCGCTCCTGAACCCCCTTAATAATTCGAATTTTTTTTCCTCTTGATAATTCAAAAACTCAATATTTCGAATTTTTCTTGTGGTTTTCCCCCCAGTATCTATTAAAGGAATTTGACAATTAATAATAAATTATAAGTAAATTAAAGGTTAATGCTGGCTGCTTGGTCTTTCTCAACGGCCTCTGCTCTTCATTTCATTAGTTGAATTAATGTTCCTTATATAATTTGCAGGCCATGTTTATATTTAGAAAAGTCTAATCATGATAATTGAAATGACAGAAACTAGCGATTTAGTGCTTAACTTAGCATCCATCCAACCATCCATTTCTTTTTCCCTTTTTTTTTTTTAATTTATTTAATAAGAGGGACAATGCACCTTGAAAGACAAAAAAATATCTTGTTATTAAAATTTCTAAATATAAAATAATTGAGGCCAAGTTATTAAACTAAACCTACTTTCTTTTTTTCTACTTATAAATTTTACATCTTGAATTCAATTGTACCCTACTGTCGGAAACTAAATACATGTCGACTCAAAAAATCTGGTGTGACAAGCACAGAACACAACTTTCGATTACCGAAGGTAAGAGAAAGTTGTGTGCTGTGCGCCAGTCACACCAGATTTTTTTTTTAAAGTACGTTTAGACGTCGCTCCTGAACCCCCTTAATAATTCGAATTTTTTTTCCTCTTGATAATTCAAAAACTCAATATTTCGAATTTTTCTTGTGGCAGTATCTATTAAAGGAATTTGACAATTAATAATAAATTATAAGTAAATTAAAGGTTAATGCTGGCTGCTTGGTCTTTCTCAACGGCCTCTGCTCTTCATTTCATTAGTTGAATTAATGTTCCTTATATAATTTGCAGGCCATGTTTATATTTAGAAAAGTCTAATCATGATAATTGAAATGACAGAAACTAGCGAGTTAGTGCTTAACTTAGCATCCATCCAACCATCCATTTCTTTTTCTTTTTTTTTTTTTTAAATTTATTTAATAAGAGGGACAATGCACCTTGAAAGACAAAAAAATATCTTGTTATTAAAATTTCTAAATATAAAATAATTGAGGCCAAGTTATTAAACTAAACCTACTTTCTTTTTTCGTTATTAATATAATATCTGATCATATTTATTGATTTGAAATATTTGTTTTTCTATATATTATTTTAAAATATAAGAAGGGTGTTTAAATCGAAAGACTCTCTTGCCTCCTTGGACGCCATACAGAGGCGTGCAATTAGACTGGTCGAAGATTTTACCTTCACAGTCACTAGATTATTGAAGAAGCGTGTCTGCATCGTCCCAGCATCCCTATGTTGTTCAGATCACGACTAACAGAACAAATAAATTTCATTCTTCCTTTGTCCCCATGACCTCCCGTGATTGGAACAAGCTCCCTGCGTCTATCTTCCCCAAAAGCTACAATCTTCAGACTTTCAAGTCTAATTTCAACAGGCATCTTCTCAGTTCCCGCAGTTGAGTTCCCCTTTTATGCTTCTCCTTTTGTTTTTATTTTCTTCCTGGCTGCATGTGACCACTGGTCTTCGGATCTTATGCACCCATTACAAACAAATTTGCAACTTCTAACAAAGTCGAGGCAAATTGAGAAGACCTGTAAAAGAAATTACCATACTATAATATAAAGCGCTAGCGGCTGAATTCCTGTCTCTGTGTGTATGTGCCGTTCAGGGCGCTGATTGGCCAGAATAAAAGGAAGTTAAGTCAAAGAGGAAAATTTAAAATTGAAGTCAGAGAAGGAAATTTCTAAACAGTGAGCAAGAATAAATTTGATGCATTTGCTCGCTTAAGGCGAGCTAGGGGGTACTGGGGGGAGTAGCCACGTGCATAGGCGCCGGAACGGGGAGGGCAAGGGTACATTGCCCCCCCCCCCCCCCCCCTGGCATCCTATAGGGGGGGGGGCAGTGGGGGCAATATGTCTTCTTTTATTTCATTTATTTTTAAAAATGATATATTTTTACTTTTGAAAAAATAAAATCTTCTAAATTAAAAAAAAATTAAAAGAGTAAGAAATTCATTTTTTTTCCAAATTTTTTCCAAAAATTTTTGATAAAATCACTAGCAAATTTTTTAAAATTTTAATTTTAGTAAAATTGTGATTTTATTTAAAATTTTTAAGTTTTATAGTAGATTTGTTTTTGTTTTATACTATTTAAACATATTAAATTATTTTAATTTTCTAAAAAAAAAATTTTTGCCCCCCCCCCTGATTCAAATTCGTTCCGTGGCCTTCGACGGGCTTTACCACTTAATATAAATATATATCACGTACTGCTCGGTGAAGAAAATTTATATAATTAATGTTTATTAATTCAAACAGGCCCACGGGGCGTGGTGTAGAGGTTAGCGTGCTAACCTCATATACCAAACGTCGCGGGTTCGGACCCCAGGCAGTCCGATGATTTTATTTAAGCCATCTGGATACCAGATGGCTTAAATAAAATGCCTGGACCCCCTAATATATATAAATTCATAAATAACGATTATCGTAAATGTCTTATATGGCCTGAGCTGCCGAAAAGACAGTGTGAATGTGTGTGTGAGTGTGAGTGTGAATGAGAAAAAAGTGTGAATGTTTAAAAAAAAAAAAAAAAAAAAAAAAAAAAAAAATTCAAACAGCCAAAATATAAATTTGTAAAAAATAAAAAAAAATTAATATGACTCCCGAAATTAGCACCCCGAGACGCACACCTTAAAATCTCGATTCAAGTTTTTTTTTTTTTTTTTTAATTCATACAAAGCGAGCGGATGTTTTATTTATAATAGGTTAAGCCTTCTCTTTTCTTTCTTTCCCCTCTTTCCTGTATACGTTTAAAGGGAAACAATTTTCTGACCTATAGCAAGGAAGAAGATTAAGATAGTAAACGTATGCACAGGAAAAGCTTTTCTCCTCACTCCGACACTATAATTGAGTATAATTAACTTGAAGAAAAAAAAATTGTTAACTAAGTTACCCGCGCTTATTAAACATGAAATTCTTTTACATTATTATATTTTTAATTAAAAACATTTAACAAATAATAGTGATGGATCTAGAAGAATAAGACTTGTGCAGCCAATTTAAATTTTAATTAACATTCTACACCCCGGCCCCCGGTAGCGATGAAACTATACACTGAAAATGTAATGGATTATTTCTTTATGTTGTTAAGATTACATATGCTCAGTTTTATCGCTGTAAATAACTCCTTTGAATTATAGTCATTCGGCTCTGAGGCCTGAGGATGGCTTCTACCGAAACCTCATTCGTGATTTCTTTTGACTCCTTCCCTATCATCAATTTATACTCACAGCCTAAGAGATTAAATAAAATTTCATAAGTTTATTATTTTTGGCGATATTACCAAAATGGGTCTAAAAATTTAGCTTTCAATGAGAAATATAAAATATTTTTTGATAATTTTCCCCTCTCGGGTGTTGAGGCTATTTATTAGGCTATTAGAAAGGCCTATATACTTTAAATATCATGTTCCTATGGCAGGAGACGTTCCACATGCTAATTTTCCAGGGCCAATCACCAGAGGGGTTGCCGTGCTTGGCTTCGCCATTGGTGAATGTAACTGTTCGTTTTTTTAAAATAAGCTTAGATGATTTATTTAAAAATCAACTGTCAAATTAGTTCGGCATTCTTGCAATAGATGGCAGGCTAGTCTAATAGCCGATCCCCTAATGACCTATATTTATATATTTTTATGCTTTTATAAAAGATATATAATATATAATAACATTTATAAAGTATTTATTGTTAAAAGATCAATGAAAATTAAGCAAATGCATTAAATATTATTAGCTACCATTCTGACATCTCTTGGCAAATTTTTGAATTACTTGATTTTTGGGCATACTTTTTATGACACACAACGCCATCTTATCGGGAAAAACATGCCAACACCTTCGGTTCTATTCCCCCCCCTTAAGGATACAAAGAGCCATCCATTCATGTTTTGGACATTTGGTTGCCTACACTCAAGGCGTAAACTGCGGAAAGTTCTTTAACTCTATGTGCTTTTTACTTTCAATTTTATATTCATTATTTTATTTAAAAATTGCAAAAAATTAGTCTTGGTGCACAATTGTTCTTAATTTAATCCTGATCTCAATCATCGGTGACTTAATATATTCTTTTCAAAAAAAAAAAAAAAAAAAGAAAAACTTTGTCAACTGAACAAACTGCTTGATTTGGTGTGTTAAAAAGAGAAAGTGAGTTCATTAGCTCGTCTTCTTCGTCGCCGTCGTTTGTTTATTTATTCATTAAATGGTATAAAAAGTGACTTTGTTTATAAGTAGCCTGGAAATAGAGAGAGAAAAAAAAGTTTATAATATTATCTATCACCAGCTTCTCTCGCTCTCTGTCACTCAAGGGCGTCTTTTCCCGCGTCAAAACATAAATTCCTATTTAAACCTCAAAATCTTCAGTGAGGTTTTCGAGGGTCAGTTTAATTTTTTGGAGATTTGGATTCAACATAGAAAGTAATCCCAGTTTGAACCTCAAAATCCTATTTACGGACGGTTTGAGGTTTAATTAAGAACTGCAGAATCTACAATTGGCCCTCAAAAAATTCAAACCATATTGAAATTATTCTATACTGGTTTGAACCTCAAAAACCTTAAATTAGAGTTTCGAGGTTATAGTTAGGTTTTCAAACCAATCGGTAATTCATATTTAAACCTCATAGTCTTCAATGAGGGTTTTGAATGTTAAAGTAGTATTACTTTCTGAGCGGCAAATAAAATATCAAAGCAATTGAGGCACTTGTTGCATTCGTTTCAGGTCCCTCTGAAACAAGCCTGAAAAATTGCATTTTCTTTTAAGATTCTTTTACATAAACAATTTATAGCTGATAAGAGGGTAAAAATGAGAGATGCAGCTAAGGTTATTTCTTTATTCGATTAATTCACACAGCCGAGGTTTCGGTTCCGTGAGGATGGTTCAAACACGGAACCGAAACGTCGGCTGTGTGAATTAATCGAATAAAGAAATAACCTTAGCTGCATCTCTCATTTTTACACTCTTATTAAGATTTTTTCATTCACTTTTTCGCATGTTATCGTTTAATCTTCTTATTTGTTTCTAGCATCAATTGGGCGTTTTGCCTTTGTTCAAAATGAATCTCATATATTTATATTGTCTATATATTTTGCTTTTTTTTTTGCATTTCATTTAAGATAAAATTATGTAGGTACTAGAGAAATTTAAATGAAGCTCTATCAAAGATTTATTAATGAAAAATGATAAATTTGCCAATTCTTCTTTCATAAAATTCACTTTTTTGGGATCTTTTAAAATTTAATTTAGTAAAATTACACCCAGGTATTTCATTTTTTCAACTTTCTCAAGTTTATACTTGTCCAAATAAACATCCCTAGCATTTACAAATTTACAATTATATGTTATATTTAGATTTTTCAATATTTATTGTAGTTTTAGAGATATAGTCATTTTTTATCATCATAATGTCCTTGCGACTAGCATAACATTCGTATATAAAATACACAAACAGTATGTGAATACAAATTAAGGGCGCGTTCCTAATGCAGCATCGGCCCTCATCTCCTTGGGGTCTAGGTATTCACTCTTTTCTTTCTGCTTCTCGTCTCTTCTGCTTGTACTAAATTCCTAAACAAGTTTTACTTTCTCTTGCCTCTATATATGTTAATATATAGAGAGAGAAAGTATTGGGTTCATGTCAAAAATTCGATGTCGAGATTTTGATGGATATACACGTTTTGAGGTCCCCTGGTCTGTCTGTGTGACTGTGTGTGTGTGTCTGGGTTCAATTTAAAGCATGAAGGAATTGAGGTAGGAGATTGAAATTTTATATTTAAGTTAGGTATCCTCCTGGGGCGTGAAAATAAGCTTTTGATCAAAATCGGCCAAAAAGTACTAGTACTTTACTGATGCATTTTTTTCAGTTTTTCTCGATTTTCTCAAAATTTGCTCCAACGATTTTGATTAAAATTAAAAAATCAAGTATTTTTTATATATTCTCTTTAAAATGTACATTCTCATTTTGCCATTGAAATGTTCTTTTTACAAATTGTCTATTTTTATGCGAATTTATGCCATACTACCCCTTTCTTCTCCTCTAATATTTATTTTAATGAGTGAATTGGATACCAACCAATTGAAATTGATGGGTCGGGGTCTAAATTGCCTCAGATGCCGAAAACCACCTTAAACAAAATTTAAAAAAAATAAATAAATAAAATTTAATGCTAATAGAACTTTTTGCATTATTTAAAATAACGAGTGAAAGTTCTGTTGGTTTTTTTTTTTTTTTTTTTATTTAATTCACTTCACTTCACGATTCATTGGAAATTGGGTGAATGAAAGAATGCAATGAATCATCTCTTTATTCTATTCTCTATGCTAATTTCGTTTTTTTTTTTTTTTTTTTTTTAATTATTATTTTGGTTTGTTTTATTTTTTTTACTCTAGTTCCTCTCTGGTTAGAATCGAATTCCATTTTGAGAAAGAGGAAATGATCCTCTGTATTTTGATTATTATAAAATTAAAAAAATAAGTTCGCAGCGGGCGGTAAAAATTCAATATTTGTTTTTTATCACGTATCCAGCGGCGGGGCAATTTCAATTCTTTCACCCCAAAGACGATTTGTTCTGGAAAAAATAAAAACAATGGGGTATAAGTTAACAAAGATTATGTCATAGTAAAGTGAGAATTTGAACATTTCCCTTTTCTTGTTGTTTCTAGTGAAGGCATTCATCCCCGACTGCTTACCGCCGCCTCCACCTCCGATGCCAGGTACAGAGGCCGAGGACTCGGATGACCCAACGCAGATAGTGCCCAGCTCCCTTTACTCCCTAGATATGTTCAGTCAATCGTCAACTATGCTCGATGACGACCTCTCTCGATTGGACGATGGCGAACACTGTGAGCCGGGGAGTAATGAATTTACACCCTGCAAGAATCCTTTGCTTGGACTCGACGAGGAGTATCACACACCTGGTACGTCATCCTCTGTTATAATATCGCCTGCTGAGAATGCTGAGTGGTGAAAGTAGGAAAATTCAATTTTTGAGTTAATTCTACGAAACGTTGTTAAAACGTCTTCTCTTTTGGGTGGCAAAGAGGGGAAAGTTTTTTGCTCTTGATTCTGGCCTATTCATTTGTTGCCCGGCTATTTAAGGTGCGCGTCTCGAAAAGCCGTTAGAAGACGATTGACTACCGAGTTGCTCTAGGCGCCAAGAGATGGCGTTAGTTTTTCCCATAGGGATACAGGGAATTTATTCCATTTCATTTTAAAGATTCCAGCTAATTAATTAAGGGTAAAAAATTAATTATTTTTTAACACAATGATTACTAATTTAATTATCTACAAGATATAGAGCGGATTTTTTTAAAATATCTTTTATTTAATGCGATTAATCTAGAAAAAAATTTATTTTTTCGAAAATTAAAAAAGGGCTTCTATAAGTTGTAGATATTTTTTAAATAGCTCTAACTTAAAAAAAATTTGAGGTCGATAGCTTCAAAATTGTGGCCGCAATCTCCCAAAATTAGCACCCCGAGACGCTCACCTTAAATGTAGATGTTTATAATAGTTCCAAACGCCTTTTTTCCAATTGTTAAATTTCGGACTTTCACCACTCGGCATTCTCAGCAGACGATATAAAATCGCACCATTTAGTCATTAGGGAAGTGAACTTGACAATAAATTCATAAAGAAAAAGTTTAGGAAATTGGGCAAATAACTTACTGTGAGTAGAGAATCTAAATTTATTTTCGAGGTATAAACAGTGCCAGCCGTCTTTTTCTTGTTTCTGGGTAAAACAATGCGCTCACTAAAACTGGAGAGCGTTTCATGACCCTTAGAAGTGGATTCATTGAATTTGATCCTCCCCACGTGCTTAACAAAGTTTCACTTCTTATTTGACTACATTTTTTTACTTTCTCTTATTTTCTTTTCAGTTTAATTAATTAACTATGTAGAGACTTGTTTGAAAAGAATGGAATTTTTTCAATCAGCTTTAATTTACACATTTCTCAACAAATCGCGTTATTTCTTGCTCCGTTTCCTCCAAAATAGAACACTGGTGACGTTTTGTTTAAAAAAAAAAAAATTGATTTAGTGAACTTTTTGAAAATCTTTGCTTTTTTGTTATAATTTTGGTAGCCTTCTTTTTGATCGAATCGCTGATCAATCAATCAATAAAATATTTTACTAGGAGTCTTTTACAATATTTTTCGGAAGTGTATCGTGTGTACTGAAATGACATCCTGACAAAAGGAGGTTGATACCTTTATTATGCATTCTTCCTTCTCAACTGAAACTATATATTTTTTTCTAAACAAGACCAAAAAGAAACCGAGCCCTTATAGTTAACTTTTTCGTTCTTTTTCTTCATTTTCAATTCTTCTTCTTCTATAAATACCTGCTTTGATTAAAAATCACTTTATCAAGATTTCTGATGTGACGCAAGAATTTAATTAACCTTGAAGGAACGAAACCCTATCCTAAGTAAGCAGCTCGTTCGTCAGAAAATATTCCATTTTTTTTTTTTTTTTTTTTTTTTTTTTTGTTAATATTTAAATGGATTTTTGAAATGTCTTTTCGGCATTCGAGGCCATTTAGAACATCTTCAATGATAACCAATAAAATTAAACTAGATATACAAATTAAACACTAGGTTATATGTTCCAAAATATTTATTAATTTAACACTAAATGCATTAAGTGTTAATTTATAATTAATAAATATAATACTTTGAAACCAGTGGCGTAGTGAGCTTAACTCGCGCCCGGGGCACAATACCTTTTAGCGCCCTCCCCCCTCCCCCCATTCGAAAACCATATAACATTATACAGGGGCAAGAAAAACCAGCGACTGCTTTCCACGTTAAAATAATTTATTCGCAGATATTTCGGTAAGCTTAACGCAAACCATCCTCAGTGCTTCAAATTATATGATTGTGGAGCGTTTAACAAACTCATAAAATGCTTGAGAAGCCATTCTATACATGGAGGGACAAAACCACATGAAGCAAGTCACTGAGAGAAAAACAGCATCTACAGTATATACATAAGACACAATCGAATTTTTTGTATGCTTTACGATAATTTCTCACAGTGACCCACCAGGCGCGTGTACTTTCTAATACTCTAGTATTAGAAAGTACACGCGCCTGGTGGGTCACTGTGAGAAATTATCGTAAAGCATAAAAAATTCGATTGTGTCTTATGTATATACTGTAGATGCTGTTTTTCTCTCAGTGACTTGCTTCATGTGGTTTTGTCCCTCCATGTATAGAATGGCTTCTCAAGCATTTTATGAGTTTGTTAAACGCTCCACAATCATATAATTTGAAGCACTGAGGATGGTTTGCGTTAAGCTTACCGAAATATCTGCGAATAAATTATTTTAACGTGGAAAGCAGTCGCTGGTTTTTCTTTCTCCATAACCTTAATACTGTCGACCCAGCATACTTAGTTTCGTTTACTTATACAGGGGCGTTTATAGAAATTTTTTCGGGGGGCCCGAACTCAAAAAATTTTCCTGCCTGCGGAAAATTTTTGCCCTGCTGTTAAAATCATTTTACCTTTTTTTTATGGAGGCTAAATTTTGTGGAATTTTTTTCCCTTCCTGCGGAAAAATTTTATTTTTTTTTTACGGAACCAAATTTTCCCGTCACGCGGAAAATTTTTTTCCGGACATTAAAACTATTTTTTGTTTTGCGGACCATTTGGCGCCCCTTTGTGATTAGCGCCCGGAGTATGATGACCCCCCCCCCCCTTGCCCCCCCCCCCTCGCTACGCCACTGTTTGAAACATATAACCTAGTGTATTACTTGTATATCTAGTTTTAATATATAAAATTTTTAAGGCGAAAGTTTAAATTTCAAAATTTGAATAATTTAGAACTGCAAGTGATTTTCTGAAAAAAGAATCGTAACTTATACCTCTATGCTAAGTCTATGTTTACGTTAATTTACTTAATTGAAATAATTTTTCTTTATGCTTTTTCTTCTTCTGTCCGCGCCCTTATTATTCCCGCGGTGCGGGGTCGGCGGACCTTTACATAAAGTTAATTTATTAAAAATCTGACTTTTCGGTCTTCTTTCGATATTCTCAGGGCTATAACTCATAGATAGATGACAACATCGTATTAATTACATCATAGGTGTTCGGCTCTACTTCTTTATTCAGCTTTTGTTTTTGTTTTTCAGAGGGAATGACTTTTACAAAAAATATGTCTTCTGAATATTGACACCAACAGCAGCAGCAACAATGCCAGTATTAATTACGCAATTCATGTGCAATCTTTTTTTTTTTTTATTTATTGTTAAAAAGGACGTAAAATCTGAACAATTTTTTTTTTTCACTCTCCGTCCTTTTTGTTGTTATTTATATATAAATATGTAAAATTGTATGTATATTATTATTATTTTTTTATATTTTTGTTATTAATATTTTTGTATAAGAACGCGTTTGTATTTTTATTATTTGTAGGTCCTTGTCCTTCTCTCATTCACTCTCCCTCTCCTTGTCGTCCCTTGACAGGAAGTGCAGCTCAGCCAACCGAGTTGGGCGAATTGAATACTTAATCACCGTCATCAGGTGAGTGACTGTCTTTATATACTAGAGTAAAAAACTCAAATACAGTATACACCTTATAATAGCAACAAAGGATATACATTTATATCTAGGCCTATGTTGAGAAAAAGTAATGATTCTCATACCCTTCTATTATTTTTAGAAACCGACCGAATATTCGGTTTCGGCCAGTTTCGGTCAAAAATCGTGGTTTCGGCCAAAAACCAGCCGAAACCTGAGTCTGAAAAGATGGGATGAGACTCGCACGAAAAAAAAAGGTCAAATGATCTCGACGTGAGGGAGAAAAAAAAATCTTGTTTCGGTCGGACTCTAATTATTTTATCTATAAAAGAATGTGTTTTATAAAATAATTTTTTTTTTTTTAAATTATTAACAGATTAATTTTCACATAGGCCTATATTTACCCGAGAGAAATTTTTTCCGCCCTGCGAAAAATTTTGTTTTTGCAGAACTAAATTTTTCCCGCCCTGTGGAAAATTTTTTTCACCACCCATCTAAAGGTTCTTACCTTTTTGTTAGGAGCACGAAATTTTTCCCGCAACTTAGCTAAGCTTGCCGCCCTGTGAAAAATTTTTTTTTGCATAACGTACCCCTGGAACCAGGATTATTTAGGTGTTACTACTTCCTCTTAAGAGAATAGGAAAGAGCAGGCAGGCAGGCAATCTAAATATCTTTTTTCTTTTTCCTTACTCTGATATCAAATATCTATTTATAGATAAAATTATTTTTCTAAACCACAATTTTTTGTTAATAAATAAGGAAAAAAAAGGAATATTTGTTCGTATTTCCTGATAAAACAAATTTTTCATTTTGCCAATAAAAATAAAGGTAAAATTATAAGTAGGGCACATGAAAAAGTCCTTGAATGGCTTCTTTTTTTTTTTTTAAATTAATGCCTTGTATTATTTGACCAATAGCAGAGCAACATTGATGTCACGTGACTCAATTGTTTCGTTTGTTCAACACTAGTTGCCGGCGTCGCCACCTTCAGTATGAGTCCCACGGTCAGTGAAGAAGCTTCCAAAAGAAATCCTCTCCGCTCCCGCCTCCTGATTAACAAGCACCCAAGGATGCAATCCACGATGTCTTTTCTCCACGATTATTTCCATTTTAAAAACGCCGACCTTCAACCTTATCATCACTTTCCTAGGTATTTATTTTCCTTTTTTATCCTTTTCATTTTTATTACATAATCGTAAAAATAGAATGAAAATTATTTTATTATCAATTATTTTGAATATGCTTTTTCATTTTATAAGTATTCTCACCTGTATCCAAAATAAAAAAATAATATCAAATTAAAAAGATAATTTAACATGAATGTGAGTAAATAGATAATTTTTTTTCATCAAAATTGATGGAGATGATTCTAGAATCCTCTGCATATGAGAGTCTGGGGATAAGAGTAACTATGGTGTTTTCGTTCTTTTTCTCGGTGCAAAAGTAGCGCTCTACTTTATCTCTTTCTCGGCCATTCATGTGCTGTTGGTTGAGTGTCGTTCGATTTGTTCATCTTCAGAGATTTATATTTGTTTTCTATTATTAGATTTATTTTTATTCGTTTTTACAAGTCTAATTAATTTTATATTTTAAACAATATTAGGTGAGATTTTTTAATTTATTATTCTTATTTTATTTTTAATGCCTAATTACATCTAAAAAAATTTCTATATTTTCTCCGAAATTTTTATGGATTGAATTATTTAAATTAAAAATCTATATTTATGATCCCATAAGTATATTATAAAATCTGGTGTGATTGACCCACGACTCACAATTTTCTCTTACTTTTGCTAATCGTAACACGCTATCGTTATAATTAGAGACCGGACAAAAAAGCATAAAATAATGGAAAAAAAGTGCTTAAAAAAGCATAAAAAACTTGAATAAAAAGTTGTTAAATAAGCATATAAGTTGAAAAAAGCATCTAATAAGCAATTTTTACTCATACCGATGGCGTATACAAATTTTTTTTTAAAGAAACTAAATTTATTCCGCCCCGCCCTGCGAAATTTTTTTTTTTGCGGAACCAAATTTTTTCACCCTGCAGAAAATTTTTTTTTACAGGGCTATATTTTTTTACACTGCGGGGTTTTTGGAAAATTTGGGGTGGGGGGCGCCCCTCCCCCCCTTATATACGTCCCTGGTGTATGAGTGTGTGAATGGGAAAAAAGTTTTTTAATAAAAAAAAAAAAAAATTATAAATATTCGTAAAATAAGTTCAAATAAGCACGAAAGGGAAAAAAAAGCATGAAAACTCAAAAAAAGCAAAAAAAGCATAAAAAATGCATTCTCAATGCACTTAGTTTTTCCTAATTCGTATAGAAATTAAATATCTAATGGCTGCTTATAAAATTGAGCAATAAGCATTTTGCTTAAAATCCGGTCTCTAGTTATAATAAACAAACAAAATATTTCACTTTTACTCAAAATTTTAAGATTAAGAATAAAATGATTTTTTCTAAAAATCGAAACGGCACTATAAGACTACGGGAACTTAGTTGTGAGAACTCATCAAATTCAGTCAATGGCGGATACAGGGGGGGGGGGGGCGTAAAGGGGGCTATTTAAAAAGGGTTTGGAATTTTGGGAAAAAAATGAATCGAAGGGAGCGAATTTTTGAGAAAATTTCTCATGTTTATAAATTTTACATCTTGAATATAGTGAGGGAATCATTTCTATAAGCCTATAAGGAAGCCAAAATCAAAGACAATTTAATTTTAATCAAATAAATAATGCGAGATTGATAAAATTAAATTGTTATAATGGACAACTTAAAATTTATTCCCTCCCCTCGTTGTAGGCGTTTGAAAGGCCCTTGAACTCTCTCCTCTCCTCTCCCTTGATCAGAGGATGCTGTTGTTGCTTTCTCTCTATTTTAGGAGAGCTGTGGAGCAGAAGCCCCGCCCCAACCTGTTATTTTATAAACGCGATCACTAGGCCAAGTGCAAGCCACTCGATCAAAAAACAATTGGCACTTTACAAATCAATGAATTACCATCTAGTTCCTTTATTTAGTAAACCAGGGTTCGAAACTCGCAGTTGACAAAAAAAAAAAAAAAAAAAAAAAGAACAAACTACACAATCGATTAAAATTGAAGAAAGGACCCGCAATCACTTTGAATTTGAGACATAACGAGAGATAAAGTTTATACGCCTTACATTCTTCTCTACCTCAATTTTTTTCTTCTTAGAAAACTAGTATGGTTATATTATAGGAAGTATTATGACAGGGCTCCGTAGGCGTAGGGTGGACTCCCCCCAATACTCCCCTTCCCGAAATCCTGGAAAATTAGAAATATTAAAAAAAAATACATGGTGTTAAAAATATGTTATATTCTTTAAATTTTAGTCATTTGAGAAACAGGGGGTTACCCCTGGATGATTCGAAATGTAATCATCCGAACCCCTCTCCCCGAGATAATTTTCAAACTAAGACTCTGGATTATCTTTCTTTTTAAAAGATAGAAATAAAATTTTATATTTTACACGAGGGCCGCCTAACCCGATTTTCAGCACTGATTGGCATTATTTAACAACTCGGATCTCGGTAGTAAGGATCTTACGCAGATCTCGCCAATAATATCTGAATACGCCAATAATTTTCATTAGATGTAATAAGCAGAGGAATTAGATTTCTGCTTAACTGTGATTTATTTGTAAAAATTACAACGTTTCGGCCTCTCATTCTATGGCCTTTTTCAGGTACACAGGTCACAGATGTAACAACCTTTATAATCTTAGCTGAATTATACCTGAAGAAGGCCACAGAATGAGTGACCGAAACGTTGTAATTTTTACAAATAAACCACATATAAACCGAAAATCTAATGCTAATGATAACAACTGTGAAGGCCTAAACTCCAAAAAAAAAAAAAAAAAAGATGGAATAAGCTGTTATTGGCGAGCTCTGTTTAGAGATCCTTACTACTTGACTCGCAGAATTTTTGATGGTAGCTTGCTTATGTGTGGTGTGGCCTTTGGGGGAAGTTCTAAATATAACGTCCTGACTTTGTTTGAAATTTATTCTTTTTTTAATTTTACTTAATAATTAGCTCTATTCTCTAATCAAAAACGTTAACTTTTATTTGAGAATAGACCTGAATAAGCGATTTAGATTAAATTAAAAAGATTAATTAATTATAAAATGGATTGAATGATCAAATAATTATCATCTTACCAAGAGGTCAAACCAAATATGTTTGGCTTCCCCCATAGGACAGAGGTGGCGAACCTTGATGGATCAACGTGCCATTTTTTACTTTCTCCTTACCACTATATATATGTTAATATATATAGAGAGAGAGCGTATTGGATTCATGTCAAAAATTCGATGTCGAAATTTTGATGGATCTTTGCGTTTTGAGGTCCCCTGAATCCAAAAAAAGTGGTTTCTGTGACATGGTCTGTCTGTGCGTGGGTGTGTGTTCAATTTTAAGCATGAAGGAATTGAGCTACGAGGTTGAAATGTTAGTACCAGGTATATAAGTTAAACACCCCCGGGAGCGTGAAAATAAACTTTTTATCAAAATCAGTCAAGAAAGTACTAGTACTTTACTGATGCACTTTTTCGTTTTTTTCGATTTCTCAAAATTTGCTTCAACGATTTTTTTTT
>JAKCPI010010481.1:0-13788 GCA_023213315.1 Euborellia annulipes
GTGCTTAGAGATTCCTTATTATTTTAGATATAAGAGATTTAATTTTTTCAATTATATTCATTATAAATTTTAGTTGTAAAAACACATTGGCCTGAAGAAGCCACTTTAATTTTAATAAATGAATACAAGGAACATTGGCCATTCATGTCATTTTGAAAGGTAAGAAGACAAATTAAAAAAGATTTTAAATTTATAAAATTAATTTATATATTTTTCACATTTCCAGAGAACTAAAAGAAGTTCTTACTGAAAAGAAAAATATTTTTCCACACGTGATAGCTAATGGTATAGGCCTACATATACAGTCAAGATAAAAATTAATGTGATTTATTTTAGAGATGGAAACTCATTTTTACATCCATATTTTCTTTAAAACAATTTCAGTAATGAATCTCCAGAAATATTGAAATCGACACGAAGAGCATTTGGAATTTTTAAAATTTTTTAAATATATGTTATCTTATTCTCAAATTAAAGAAAATTGATATTTAAACAAAAAATATAATTTTATTTAAAGATTAATTTGATTTTCCTTTTATTTAAGAATTTAATTGTAGCGAAATGAAGAGCAAAACGTGAAGATCCATCAAAATCTCGACATCGAATTTTTGACATGAATCCAATACTTTCTCTCTATATATATTAACATATATAGATGTAAGTGAAAGTAAAAAATTTCGAATGTGGAGTGCCAAGTTGTATAAATTAGCAAAGAGGTAAGCTTGTTTTTTGGCAATGAGAAAAATAACTTTTAGAGTGTTTTCTTCAAATATTTCGATGGCATTTAATAGGACTTCTTCATCAGCGGTGAAGTGCTATTAAATGTCTTCGAAATATTTGAAGAAAACACTCTAAAAGTTATTTTTCTCATTGCCAAAAAACAAGCTTACCTCTTTGCTAATCTAACAAAATTATCAGAACTTTTTTGTCACTCTGTATATATGTATATAAACAAATTTTAAATGAGAATTCATAGGCCTAAACTAGGATTCCAGCATTCAGTACTGCTGGTCGTAATAGTAGATCTGGTAGACTTAAACTAGTATTTCGAATACCTGGTCTGAGTCTAAACATGTCAAAAAAGGACATAAGTAGACTTGTTAGAACCAAACCAGACTATCAAATTTCCATAGAAACCATGCTTTCAAATCCTAGTTTGATTCTGTTAAGTCTACTTAGACAACAATTAGATTCTGAGCTTTTGTAGACTCAAACCAGGCGTTCGATTTCGACTCGGGATATGTTTATTTTTCAATGGTTTACGATTTTGGCCAATTTCAATCGCTTCGGCTTATAGCCTTCTTCAGAACCTCTTGCATCTTCATTAGGTACATATTGTTAGCCAATTTATAGACACAGATTGTTTCATTAATTAACATACAGTATTTTAATAATTAAATTTTAAGTTTCCTTAAATTCAATATTGAATTTTCAGATTTAACAAATATTAAATATTAAATTTAATAATACGAGTTATTATAATAAATCTTATAAAACATCCCTTTTTTCGAACACCATAGATCACAGTAAAACAGAAATTTTCTTTTTTTAATATTTTAAGTTCAGGTTAGTTTGACAATTTCTATTAATATTCAATTGGCCAAAATCGTAAACCATTGAAAAATAAACATATACCTCTAAAAATAATTTAATTATTTACTAAAACCTGACCAAACATCCGTCAACCGACCGTGAAAAGAAACCACCTATAACTCTCACTGCATTAAAATGTTTCAATATTTTATTTTAAGATCTTTTTCAATATCGGAGGCCATTTAGATCACTTCTCTATTTCTATTGATCAGTAGTCAATTCAATTGAAATAAATTTTGTCACATATGACGGAGTACCAATCCATGACCCATAAGCACAAGAGGTAGGAACTCTACCACTATGTGCTACGACCCAAAAACTAATCTATTTTTTTTTTCTTTTTTATTTAATTTTAACACAAATTGACTGCACGACAAGAATAAACCCCAATTATTGTGCAGCGCTACATAAAATAAAAAATATAAAAAAAAATACATCAAGAATTTTTACACCGTCTAATTGTAATTTATAAATGAAAATAAAAATATAAAAAAAGATATATTAAAAAATCTGGTGTGACTGGCGCACAGCACACAACTTTCTCTTACCTTCGGTAATCGAAAGTTGTGTTCTGTTTTTGTCACACCAGATTTTTTGTGTCGACATGTGTTTAGTTTCCGACCATAGGGTACTATTGAATTCAAGATGTAAAATTTATAAGTATGGGAAAATATTTATATTTTGATACCATGGCAACCATTTCTCCTATCTTCCCTATGAAATACAAGAGTAAAGTGGTCTTCAGAAGATTTTAATGACAAAATGAGAATATACATTTTATAGAGAATCTAAAAAATAATTGATTTTTGAATTAAAAAAAAAAATCGTTGGAGCAAATTTTGAGAAAATCGAAAAAAACTGAAAAAGTGCATCAGTAAAGTACTAGTACTCTTTGGCCGATTTTGTTCAAAAGCTTCGTGTCACGTCCCATGGGGGTGTCTAACTTAAATATAAAATTTCAACTTGCTAGCTCTTTTCGTTCTTGAGATATTTTGTTCACAGACAGACAGACACACACACAGACAGACCATGTCGCGAAAACCACTTTTTTGGATTCAGGGGACCTCAAAACGTGAAGATCCATCAAAATCTCGACATCGAATTTTTGACATGAAACCAATACTTTCTCTCTCTATATATATTAACATATATATAGAGGTAAGAGAAAGTAAAAAAAAAGCAGTTTGTACTTATGTAACCTACATAAAATATTACTAATATTATAAAAATGTCGAAGATTATTCTATTATAAGGTGAGTTTTTCGACGCGTTGATGTTACATTGAGGGGAATAAAACATATCAGTACTTGTCGTATCCCTTAAAGGTATTTTGAAGCAAAGCCTATTTAAAATAACAGGGGCGTCGAAAATATGATTAATAGCTTTAAATAAAAATATCATGTCATAATACTTTCTTCTCTTCACTACAGAAAGAAGATTAAAAGAGATGTTTGGGAAATTTTCTATTGATGATATTAAAAACCTCCTCTGGACACCCTCTATGCGATATACACATCGTATTGTGCTTAAAATATGGAGTAGGATTCTTAAATCGATACCCACAAATGACACAGTTTATATTTTGAAACATATAACCTTGTGTTTTTATTTTTTAATTTAATTCCCCAACGGATTTAAGTTTAAAGTTTGATTATTAGTTTTTTTTTTTTTTTTTTTTTTTTTATTTAGTTGTTTGAATACTTGTAATAAATCAAGGAGTTTAAGAGCATTTAATCCTCTTTTGTTTCTTGTAATGAGTGGAGTTTATAGAAATATATTAAAATTAATATTCAACACTCTTGGGATAGATGATATTTAGCGATTAATTGAGAGAGAGAGAGAGAGAGAGAGGGTTTATTTCAGTTCACTCCTACTTGCTATTAAGATAGAGAATGTTTAGCCTACGTACTTATGAATATGTCTCTTCTCTGTAATTTAGTATTTTAGTTGACGCAAATTCCCTGCTGCTGCTGCTGCGATCTCAATTAATATTCAGAACAGGTAGGAATTCTCAAATGATTTATTATTATATTTCGAAAACTCGTTAATGTTCATTTTCTTTTATTATATTTGTATATTAAAATAATGCCAAATAACTTACTACAAAGCCTCTGGGTCATAGGACAGTGGTAGAGTTCCTGCCTAGGGGCCAGAGGTTCGCATTCCTTCTCAAGGCCGAAAAAGACCTTATATTAAGGGGGTTCAGGAGCGACGTCTAAACGTGCTTTAAAAAAAACTAGACTATTATAAGGAATTTTTCAATGCAGTTTTTTTTTTTAAATGAATTAAATTCATAAGAGATTATTGGGACATCGAGCTAACATTTTTTTAATGACTTATTAAAAAATTATCGTAATTAATTTTTTTGTTATCAAGCAAATACAAAAAAACAATCTGACCCAATAATCTTTAATTTTTTTTTTAATTTAAAAATGAATTTATTGTTTTTATTAATCACATATTAATTAAGAAATTTTTAAAATAAGCTTAGATGATTTATTTAAAATTCAACTGTCAAATTAGTTCAGCATTCTTGCAATAGATGGCAGGCTAGTCTAACAGCCGATCTCCTAATAGAGTATATTTATATATTTTTATGCTTTTATAAAAGATACATAATATATAATAACATTTATAAAGTATTTATTGTTAAAAGATCAATGCAAATCAACCAAATGCATTAAATATTATTAGCTACTATTCTGACATCTCTTGGCAAATTTTTTGAATTACTTGATTGTTTGGGGCATACTTTTTATGACACACAACGCCATCTTAGCGGGAAAAACATGCGTAACACCTTCGCTCCTATTCCCCCTTAAACTTCTAGACGAGTGACGTTTGAGCCACCTCTTAAAAAAAGGTTCAGCTCTGGAATAGGGAAAAATCAAATATTAAAGCGTTGGATTATTAAAGCAAGTCAAAGGTGAGTGGCGTGACTAGTAATATAATAATAAATTAATCTAGCATGTTGTTGAAAAAAAAAATAAAGGTATTTACTCACAAATTCCATGTTTGAAAATCAAAGGTGTTTGACATACCTGTAAAAAAGAAGAAAAAAAATTATAACAAATTTTTTCGTTGATTAGTTTAGTTAATACATTTTTGTTGTTAATTAGAAGATTATGCGTTAAGGTTGTTCGGACAGTATTCCGTAAGTCATAATAGAATCTAAAATTTTTTTAAATAAAATTAAAAATTTGAATGCCAAAATTCCTTATTATAATTTAGTCGTGACCTATCATAGTTTATAATTGTATTAAGTTAATAATTTAATTACCAAAAATAATAAATGAATGACTTTTGACTTGAGCAGTATTTCACGTAATATAGAACTGGCAACATTGCATTCATCAGCTGTTTATTTTAAATCTTAAAAGCCTTCAATTTTATTTTATTTAATATATTACAATGATTAATGCAAATCAGTTTAAACACAATGGACGATTTGCGAGAAAAAATATCTCAAAATGGAAAAAAAAATGTAACTGACAGCGAGAAAAGAGTATTATTTAATGCGACGTTGCCAGACTGGTCTGAGTCTGGTGACTTCCTTATTTCTAAATTTGGTCTACTGTCATTTTGGGGTATTTTTTGACTTTCTTGCTAAAATATCTTTAAAAGCCCTCGGCAGAAACTTTTGATTTTATGTTTAACGTATTTTACGGAAGTGAATTAATAAAATGTAAGTTTTTTTGTTTTTGTATCAGATGCACAGATGCCTATTTAATTCAATATGTGTGCGTTTCGTCGATATTCCCCATAGACTACATGTTAAATTTCAATTTTTTAAAAATTAATTACACGATAACCCTGCGTCAGATCTGCTTCAAAATTTTATTTTATACGCATGTGATTAATAACATATTAAAAAATTGGCTTTTAATCTAATAAAGTGCTTTAATGTCCGAACAACATTAAATGTTGAAATTTGTACTTGTATATTTATACATCAATAAAAATACAATTAATTAGAAGAATGATGTACTCATTTTTACAGAAACTCGAGGGTAGGCAACTCCAGATTTTTTTTCTTGTAAAGATGACCTCCAAGAGAAAGAGATAAAATTTTATTAACGTAAATAAAAAAAAAAGCGGAATCCAGTTATGTATTTGTGTTTATTATTTAATTTAATTAAAGTTTATTCAAGTACTAATAACAAAATAAACAAATAAAGAGAGGAGGGAGAAATATTTATTTAGTTCTTTTTTTTTTTTTTTTTTTACTCATAAATTTTAAATAGAAATGAATATTTATTTTTTATTATCAGCTCTCTATCTAAAAAAAGAGAGAGATTTATATTATTAAAAAAAAGAGGGGAGATGTTGATGTGGGTGGTTTTTATTATTTAAATAAATTGGGTTATATAGAGTACACGTTCCTTCTTGAACAAATTTGTAAATATAAATTTGTATTTTTAAATTTATCTCAGATCTTTTTCGACATCAGAGGCCATTTTTGAAATAATTTTTTGTCGCATGAGACGGGATGTAAACACTGGCATCATTTGGGGGGGGCATTCCTCTCCCCCCCCAAGGGCTCTGATTTTTTTTTAAATTTTATTTTATTCTTTAAATAAAATATTTATACATCTACGAGTATATAAGGGAGCGTACAAGTATTACGCAACACAATTTTTGAAGATTTTTGACCCCCCCCCCCTCCCCTCATGTAACGCGCCGTAACATTTTCTGGACCCCCGCCCCCTAGGCGTTACGTAACGCTCAAGTGGCTATTTTTATCTAAAAGTCACAATTATGTTGCGCAAAGTATCGGAAAGTCGCTAAAATACAGTTATGTAACGCGTTGTTCAACCCCCCCCTCCCCGCCTTGTAACGCATGGTAACGTTATACGAGACCCCCCTCCCCCAAAATTGCGTTACGTAATACTTGTACGCTCCCAAAACTGTACAAAATTAAACAATTAAATAACTTTTTGGCCGAATTTGAGTACCTATTTGTAGGTAAATTAAAAAAAAATAAGTTTGCCCCCCTCGCCCAAAAGAAAGTTGAAATGACGCAACTGGATGCGAACCTTTGACTAGCAAAAGAGGTAAGAACTCTAACACTGGGCTATGACCCAATGGGGTTAGTTTTGAAAAAACTTTCCCATAGAAACGTTCCCCAATCTACTTTCTGATTCAAAATCTTGGCCAATGAATTAACCACGAACAATTTCCAGAAGAACGAAGGAAAGGACAACATTTGGGAATTTCATGTACCATCTACAAAGACAAGGTAGAAGACGATGGAGATTTTTGACTTGGATCCAGAATATCGTAAACTAGACAGCTGTGAAATATTAATTAATTTCCAACGTCAGCGTTTGGAAAGAGAAAGGAATAAACTCTTCAGAAAGACCTTTAGATGAAAACACCCTTCATGAGGGTAGAAATTCGCCTGCGCTAAATGGATGGGGGTTTAAATATCACACGCTAGGGGCTCTGTATTGTCTATGAAAATCCTAAACTTAAGAAAAAATAAAGATCCACCTCACACACCAATTCTGGCAACTTTTGAAATAAAAACAACCCAAGGCAAGGGCGGATACAAGGGGGGTAATTACCCCCCTCCGAGATTTGAAATTTTTAATGTAAAATTTTAAATATTAATACTTAAAAATTTGATTTGTATTTATATTCTGGCAAACAAGTACAGAATGCGCCTTTAAAATACCGAAATTAAGAAAAAATAGTGTGCTGTGCGACCAGTCACACCAGATTACCCCCCCCCCTTCTCAGGAACACCTCTGAATCTGCCCTTGACCCATGGTGATATGTTTCGGTCTTTTTTTTTAAGTCTGATTTTCTTATTTATTATTCTACCTCCCCCCCCCCCCCTCTTATTTCTTCTTTCATTAATATTTATTTATTTTTCACCACAAAATGATTTCTTATTATTATTACCCCTGGGCCATAATGGTGGAGTTCTTGTGCTAAGGGTCAGAGGTTCGCATACCCGTGCTACAAAAAAAATTATTTCAATTGAATTAACTACAAACTGAGTCTGGCCTGGCCTCCAATGCCGAAAAAGACTTGAAAACAAACTAAATAAGTGAGAGAAAATTTCCACGGGATCCATTAATAAAGAACAAGTTGAGGCTACTAGAGTAGGTTTGAGTGTGAATTAAGTATGTGTCAAGGTCTCTATGAGAGTGAGTGAGTCGGGCAGTAGTGAGTGAGTGAGAAAGTGATAGGGAAATTGCCATTTACCATTTTAAAGAGAAGAGGAGATGATGAGCAGCAAAGCAGAGAGAGCAAATCAAAGTACAATCCTATCAAAAAGGACTTTTAGAATTATTATTATTTGAAAATATAAGAAAGGATTACGTAATCTAATGAAATTTGATCAATTATAGCTCTTATTCATTTTCCAACATAATGACGTATTTCTTTTTTTTTTGCAACAGTTGTGAATAAACATTTAGTTTTTTAAATATTTGGGAAGATTTGCTAGAGTGTACCACATACCAGAACAAACTCCTAATATGTTAAAAATTGGATTTCATCGACATTTTGGGAACGCATCATTCCTATCTTCAGAACCTAAGACGATCAAAAATTTGAGTAGTAAGAGTTTAAAAAAAAATACTTGTAAATCTATATATAATAATAGCGGAGTGTCCGTCTGTCCGTCGGTCCGTCTGTCACGCTCTGTTTGACCAACTTCTCGTTGGAATTTTGAAACGAAATTTTGCACTCTTATAAAGGACGTCATGGAGAGTCCCAGAAAAATACTCAGGTCCCGAAATTCCTATAACTTTTTGAGTTATTTATTCCTAAAGTTACGATTTCTCCCATAGGTTATGTATAGAGAAATATTTAAGTATTCTTTGCATTTATATATTCTATGAATGTAAACAAATCCTCAAGCAGGCACTGGATTGGAATACGCAGTAATAATTTTCTTTTGTCGGCCCTCGGGGCTTGGTGTAGAGGTTAGCGTGTTAACCTCGTATACCAAACGTCGCGGGTTCGGACCCCAGGCAATCCGATGATTTTATTTAAGCCATTTGGATACCAAATGGCTTAAATAAGAATGCCTGGACACAAATATATAATATATATTATACAAATAACGGTTATCGTCTAAAGTCTTACACCAGCCCTTTTCTCATAATTAAGAGGCGAGCGTCCGCCTCAGGTGGGCCCGAACCAGCTGGAGGGGGGTCCAGGGGGCGGCGCGGCAAAGTATGAATTCTATTTTGCTTGTATAATATCAAAATGATGATGGGAATGATGCGTTCCCGAAACGTTGATCGAATTATCACTCAGCAACCGAATTTTTAAAAAGAATATTACTCAACTATCTTCTGATATTTTCTTTTATAGAGAAGTCCCACTCGTAGATATTTTTTTTTTTTATTATTTAATTTATTTGAGGACATTTTCAGCATTGGAGGTCATCTAGACCCCGTCAATCGATGAGACGGGATGCGAACCTCTGACGCACAGAACAAGAGGTAGGAACTCTACACCAAATTCTGCATCAGAGGGGTCATCATCAGCTTAAAGAAGGCACCTCACATAAAACATGTATGACGCATCTAAGGCATTTAAATCAATTTTGGATCAAGCCCACCTATTACATCCTTGCAGCACTGAGGATGATGCATGTCATAGGCGTCGAAATATTTGCCAAATAAAAGACATCAGGTGAAGTGATTAATCTGCTGGTTGTTATTCTCTAACCCCATTACAGTTTTTTTTTTTTTTTTTTTTTTAATATAAAATGTTAAAGCTTTTTTTTTTTAAGATTATTAACTCGGCGTTGTTGGGTCTGTTGGCATTTTTTTTT
Organism: Euborellia annulipes; assembly: GCA_023213315.1. Taxonomy (NCBI): domain Eukaryota; kingdom Metazoa; phylum Arthropoda; class Insecta; order Dermaptera; family Anisolabididae; genus Euborellia; species Euborellia annulipes. Next base: position 9,392 of record JAKCPI010010481.1, read on the forward strand.
TTTTTTTTTTGTTACGCCGAAATAACAAAAACAACAACAAATTCTCTCAATTCAAACAAAACGAAACAACAACAAGGATTTGATAACTTAGACAAGTTTAATACAAATAAAGGAAAAATGCCAAAAATTTTAATAAAGAAATTTGTATACCCCAGCACTATGTTACATTTAAGGTATTTTTGCAATTAAAATAATTTCTTCTTCTTCTTGTTCTAGATCTTCCTTGTACGTCATCATGTCAATGTGTGCGGGGGCGGAGGAGTAGAAGGAGGAGGCCCCAAGCAGGAAGCTCCAATTGTGTGCCCTTATCGCGTCATCTTTTAGCTTTTAAACAGAGATAGAGAGAGATAGAGAGAACTCGAAACGTCTTCTTCAACGCACAAACAAATCAGAATTTTTTTTTTTTGCAATTAATTATTGATACTAATTAATTCATCCATTTGGCTGGGATTCGAACCTACACCCCCTTTTACCTTTTCATTTGACACTAACTAGGCCAAGGTGTGTATATTTATTGTGCTATAGGAGGTCATTTAAAGACTCTATTCCATTGATTTCAATTGATTTCTGGATGCGAACCTCTGACCTCTTAGCCCACAAGAGGCAAAATCTCTACCACTACCCTATGACCCAGGCTATTTAGAGACTCCATTCCTTTTATTTCAAATGAAATAAATTAATTTGTGAAATAATAATTAATTTAAGAAACGGGAGCCTCCCCGGAAACAGCAGCCACGATAAATAAAAAACTTTATATTTCGTTGCTCCTTAGGGCACGCAAAATTGTCAAAATTTTGTACATGTTATGCGGTACTGGCAATTGACCACATGGCACCACCACTTGCTATTTAGATGCAGTGGTCAATCAGAAGCGTTTTGTATTCAAAGAATAGTTTTTATTACTGTACATACCATTAATGCTAAGAACAAACAAATACATGTATAAACATGAAATCAATTGCCAGTACCGCATAACATGAACTAAATTTTGATAATTTTGCGTGCCTTGAGGATGAGTGCGAATAGCGCCCGAAACGTCGGCAACAAAATATAAAGTTTTTTATTTATCCTGGCTATTGTTCCCGGAGAGGCTCCCGTTCCCTTTTTTAATTGAATATTTACAGCCATTCAAATCAAGAAATTCTATTAATTTAAGAATTTACCGTTGGCACTAGTTGAAACATTCTTAAATTTAATTAAATTTTCATCTAATTATAAATAAATAAATAAATAACAATAAGTTAAGTTATTTTTATCTTATGCGTAATTTGACGTTAATAAATCATCTTCATTGATAGTAAGTTTGTGACAAGGCTCTGAATATGATCTATTATTCATAAGCTAAAAATAAAAACCTTTTGAAACTTTACCTAGTGTTATTTAGTTATCTATAATTAGATGAGAATTTAATGAAATAAATTTTTTTCTAGATGCGAACCTCTGACCCCTTAGTGCAAAAGAGGTAAGAACTCCAGCAATGTGCTATGACCCAGGGCCAAATACAAAGATTAGACTATAAAATGTTTAATCAATTTTAAGTAAACTTGGAGAATTCAGAATATTAATCAAACAACTTAGACTACAATAAAGGGAGCTAAAATCCAATTAATTGAAATTATCCAATAAATGCTTTATAGCCATGGAATTTCCCGATACAAATCAAAAGACACAAAGTCTTTGAGAATAATAAAACCTTAATCCAAGGGATTTTAATGCAATAAGCACCAAACGCAATAGATAATCCTCCTCTTCGTCGATGCATAAAGATGTTCGGTCCATTACCAGATGGGTTAGAGCGAGAGCGAGAGTAGAGAAATTGATTGAATCTCTCTCCCCATCAACTCAATCAGGGTGGAATAAATAGGAATTGCCAAACGACAATTTGTCAGCTGCATATATATATATATATATATATATATATATGTAAGTAAATATTGATGAATGAACGAATGGTGGGTGAGATCTATCGATTTAAATTTAAACGACGTTTATAGGAGTGAGTCACTCATCACCCAATTCGGAAAAAATTAAATTCTCTGATATTTAAGTTAAGGCGGAATAGGACCGGAGGTGTTACGCATGTTTTTCCCGCTAAGATGGCGTTGTGTGTCATTAAAAGTATGCCCAAATATCAAGTAATTCAAAAATTTGCCAAGAGATGTCAGAATGGTAGCTAATAATATTTAATGCATTTGGTTGATTTTCATTCATCTTTTAACAATAAATACTTTATAAATGTTATTATATATTATGTATCTTTTATAAAAGCATAAAAATATAAATATAGGCCAGATATAGGCTATTAGGGGATCAGCTGTTAGACTAGCCTGCCATCTATTGCAAGAATGCTGAACTAATTTGACAGTTGATTTTTAAATAATTCATCTAAGCTTATTTTAAAAATTTCTTAATTAATATGTGATTAATAATAACAATAAATTCATTTTTAAATTTAAAAAAAATTAAAGATTATTGGAACAGATTGTTTTTTTGTATTTGCTTGATAACAAAAAAATTAATTACGATCATTTTTTTATAAGTCATTAAAAAAATTATAGTTCGATGTCCCAATAATCTCTTATGAATTTAATTCATTTAAAAAAAAAACCGCATTGAAAATTCCTTATAATAGTCTAGTTTTTTTTTGAAAGTACGTTTAGACGTCGCTCCTGAACCCCCTTAAATACTTCCACAAAGCTTTTGAACAAAAGCACTACTGATGAAGTTTACTTAAAATTGATTAAACATTTTATAGTCCAATCTTTGCATGTGGCCCTGGGTCATAGCACAGTGGTGCAGTTGTGCAAAGGGTCAGGGGTTCGCATTTATTAATTTTTTTAGTTTTTTCTCCAAATCCTCTTTAACGATTTTGATTAAAATTCAAAAATTTATTATTGACTAAATATGTACTAAAATTGTACAATTTTGGTTTAAATCTGTTGAACATGGGAAGATTTTGGCCAAGGTAGTGGTGGCTTATTAAAACAATATTTGTTATATTATTTGGATTTTATTTTTGACTGCAATTGTAGCAGTTTCGATGGCATCCTACCATTATCTTCAGGCCTAAAAATAAGAATACAGAAAATGTACAACTTATTTTATCTTTCTAGGAAGTAATGTATATTAGGGTGGTTATTTAGGGCAAGTTCGAATTTTTTTCACGATAATCCTAAATCCATGCAAAGTTTTAGCTCTTAATTTTAATATTAATCTCCCCCCCCCTCCGATAGTCAGTTTTTAATGGAAATAACATGGGAAAAGTTATGTTATTGTTTTGGAATTTTTTACCTCAAGAACTAATGAACAGATCATGTCGACAAATGATCATTCTTATAGAAAATTTAACGCTCTACAAAAAAAGGTCTCTTATGATTTTTTGGTAACTTGACTGGTTCAAAAGGTATTCGAGGTCAAAATCAAAGTTCTAGTCAATTTTGACCTCGAATACCTTTATATATAAATATTCATGTGTTTTTAGATGTTACCTAATGAAATCATGTTTTGCCCTTGGGTCATAGCACAGTGTTAGAGTTCTTGTCTCTTGTGCAAGGGGTCAGGAGTTCGCATCTCTTCTCATAATACAAAAATTGATTACGAACCAATTGAATTAAATAGAGACGGGCTGAAAAAAGACCTTAAATTTAAAAATATCATGTTTCAACAAGACAACCAATGGTTTCTAATTTAAATTTAATGAAAAATTATAGGGTTAATAGGAAAACTTAATTTTTTATCCATTGTAGGCATGCACAAGTGTTTATCATTAACGTAATAAATCAAGAATAATTTTTAATTTTAAAATACTCCAAGTTTAAACACTTAGAACTAATGTAAATTTTCTTTTATAGCACAGCACTGAACAATTGACGTGAAACAAAGAAGTCAAATATTCTAGATAATGCCATTTTTTTTTAATTTAACGTCTTTTTCGGCATCGGAGGCCATTTAGATCTCATCAATTCAGTTGAAATGAGACAGAATGCGAACCTCTGACCCATTAGCACAAGAACTCTAACTACCACGATTGCCCAGAAAATTAATCATTTTTTTTTTTTTTGTTATTAATGCCTTTCACAAATTTTATTCGGATATGGTCGATAAAGAACGAGAGATTGTGTCCAGATGTTGGTAACAGGTGGAGAACATTTTAGCTTTGTTTACAAATGAACATCCTCTTGGGCCAAGAAGTTTGTTTTATGACCCCCCCCTCCCCCGCACCCTCCTACTCGACATTAAACGAGGAAATATTTTAATTTAGAAGGTCCATTATTCAGATTAACTCCAGGTGTGTGCTTTTTGATACTAAAAATTATATTATTGACAGATGTTACATACTACTAATGATGAATGGACGATGATCAAAGAAATATTTGGATACAAAATGTAATGAAAGT
>JAKCPI010010484.1:0-13099 GCA_023213315.1 Euborellia annulipes
GGATGTAGCAGAGTTCACCACCAAATGTGTGGTTCATTAATAAAAATCTGGTGTGACTGGCGCACAGCACACAACTTTCTCTTACCTTCGGTAATCGAAAGTTGTGTTCTGTGCTTGTCACACCAGATTTTTTGTGTCGACATATATTTAGTTCCCGACAGTACGGAACATTTGAATTCAGATGTAAAATTTATAAGTATGGGAAAATATTTATATTTTGTTACCATGGCAACCATTTCTCATATCTTTCCTATGAAATACAAGAGTAAAGTGGTCTTCAGAAGATTTCAATCACAAAATGAGAATATACATTTTAAAGAGAATCTAAAAAATAATTGATTTTTGAATTTTTAAAAAAATCGTTGGAGCAAATTTTGAGAAAATCGAAAAAAAACTGAAAAAGTACATCAGTAAAGTACTAGTACACTTTGGCCGATTTTGATTAAAAGCTTATTTTTCCGGTCCCGGGGGGTGTTTAACTTAAATATAAAATTTCAACCTCATAGCTCAATTCCTTCATGCTTAAAATTGAACACACACCCACCCACACACCCACCACCCACCCACCCACACACCCACCCACCCACCCACCCACCCACAGACAGACCATGTCGCGAAAACCACTTTTTTGGATTCAGGGGACCTCAAAACGTGAAGATCCATCAAAATCTCGACATCGAATTTTTGACATGAATCCAATACTTTCTCTCTATATATATATTACATATATACATAGGTAAGAGAAAGTAAAAATAAGCAATTTATATTTTATATAAATATTTTTTTTATATACCAATGATTATAATAATAATTATTATTATTTATTCAAATGAAAATTATTATAAATTAATATTTAAATAGAAATAAATTGTGATGACGTCGAGGTAGGAGAGGACATACCACCCCTGAGTATATCAGGAGAGGGGAGTGAGGAAGAAAGAGGAAGCTCCCACAGACCCAGCCGAGCCCTCGCATTGAAAGGGTTAATTAGTGAAAACGTGCGCCATTTTTCTCTTGCCAAGTTTCTTCATTTATGACACGGTGCTCTTTCTGTGGTCTACTGCTGGATGATCTCAACATCTTGGTGATCCTCTTCTGCGGATGCTGCGCCAATGGACGACAGATAAGTCTCCAACATCGCCCTTAAAACCCCCCCCTTATTAGTGAAGTGAGCATAGCTAGCTATTGCTAATACGAGTTCTAATTATATTGAAAAGTTTTAAATATAAATATATAAAAAAGCGCTTTACAATTAATAAAATAAATCATAAAATAATTAATTCTTTAAAAACTACAAACAATGATCATAATAAAAAGGCATTGAATATCTATAGATTAAATTAAAACGAAACAAGAGATCTCAGGTTAACTTTAAATATAAAATTTGTATTGGAAGATTATATATTTAATTTAAGTATCAGATTGATATTCATTTCTTTAATCACTAGTTTTTTAATACATTTCCTATAAAAAAAAAGCCGAAGCAGATAGATAACTCTCATTTCTTATTTAATAAACCTTACTTATTTTAAGATTCATTCAACGTGCATTTTTTTGACCCCTCAGCATCATAAGTTTCAGTTTCTCTCTTTCAGCAAAAATATTTATTCCTCGTTAATTCGAGAAGCACGTTGACTGTGCCTGTGGGCAGGGAAAACACCCCCTAGTTCCCCCCAAGGTACGGGAAACGGTGTAATCATCTAATTCCATCCTATTGTTTGATGAGATTGTGCCTATTAAAAATAAGCGAAATGCACAGTTGAGATATAAAATAATAATATATTGATGAAAGCGTTTATATCATGTAAAAATGGCTGCTCTGGAAGTAACTGCTTTCCGACCATGTTTCCGACTGCTTCAAACTAGTAGAGGAAGGGAGCTGGAAGGGAGGTTTTTTGTTTTAATTTCACTTTTCTCTGTTAGGGGCGCACTTGTCACTTTTAAATAAATTTGATATCTTAACTATTAATATATTGATACTTGCGAGAAATTTTAGTAAATTTACTATCAAAAAATATTGTTTTGGATTAAACCGCAGCTTTTATTTAAAGCAAACAAAATGTATGTTTTATTTTAAGTGACATTTAATTAAATAGAATAAATTACTCAAATAAATTTTTTGATTATATTAAATACTTTAAAATTTTGTCACTATTAATAATATGTCGACGTATATTTATTATAAATAAAATATCTTTAATACAAATATATTTTACTAAAAATGCCCAACTCTTTCAATATATTAATATTAAAGAAATTTTTTTTACTGTGTACTAATTGTAGAAGAAGCACTTCTAGTCTGCAAGATTTCTTCCAATATTATTTCAGGTAGTGCAGCATCTCCCAGATTCTCCATTATTTTCAGTTAGTAGACCATGTAACATGGGCGTAACTAGGGGGTGCCGGGGGAGGCTCGTGCCCCCCCCCCTCCCCCCAGAAAGCTCCCTGCTCCAAGAAAAATTGAGAAAACTTGGGGACCAGGCCCTGGTCCCATGCCCCCCCCAGCCAAATTCTCTAGTTACGCCCATGCCATGTAAACAAGACAAAATCGCCATTCTTCCATGTCATGTGGAGAAAATGCTTATTCAAAAAGTTTAAATTTAAATATTTTAGTAAATGATAGATACTTCAATGAAATTTACATTATTGATACTGGCGATCGATTTCATCTTATTGTCATCAAAGGCTAACGTTGTTTTTAATAATGGTTCATAAAAATGCAATTATAATATACATTCTAAGGTATTCATTTATTCTATTACGCCATTTTTAAAATTAACGCTGGCCTGATGATGAAATCGATCACCTAAAGATTAAATTAAATAAATATTCATTCTGTTATTTGTCCAACCTATTCTTAACTTATTAAAAATACAGCTATTCTTAAAATCATTCTTTGCAAGCTTAAAAGAATAGTTTCATTTTTTTGTGTGAAAAAATATATTTTTTATGTTCCAAATAAGGAATATTAGGCTATATTAAGACTTCAGGAGGCAAAGCTGTTGGCAATTTTTTGTCGATAAGATGACGTTAGGGGGTCTTAAAAATTTAGCCAAAAAGTCCAACTATTACGAAAATTTGCCAACAGATAGCAGGATGATAGGGCTATATTTAATCTCATATATTTGTTTGATTATCGTTGATTTTTTAAAAAAATAATGAATAGTTTATAAATATTAAAAACTTCCCAGCTAGCAGAACCTCGTCAAAATGACGTCCGAAATTGGTCATAACTGGTCAAAAGACGTCAAATGACTAATTAAAACCTAAAATAAAACGTCTTTTTTGTAACGTCTTTAAAACGTGCAAAATATCACATCATAAAGACGGTACCGATCACGAGACTTATTAATACTTTCTCTTACCTCCATATTTTTATTTTAATACGCATGCATTTCGCGCATGCGCAACTATTATCACACACAAAGGATCGAACCGGTTCAGTTAGTGACAGTCTATTATCTCTGGTGACAGTTAATGAAGCCATGTCTTTTATTGCTTTTGAATTTATAAGACCCTGTAAATGCTATAGTCCATCATTCTTAGCTATTAGCAGTTCAAAATAAAGTTTGGTGGCCTCCCTACAAAATAGGTTGCAGAAATAAATAAAGCTTAAATGAAATGAGTTTCTGACGTCATTTTGACGGGTCTCTGCTAGCTGGGTTATTATATATTATATATCATTTATAACTGCATAAAAATATATAAACATAGGCTTATAAGTGATCTGATAATGCCGGCTGTTAGACTAGCCTGCCATCTTTTGCAAGAGTGCTGCACTATTTAGCCGTTAATTTTTAAATAAATACAAAATTTATTTTTTACTTTGTCCCCATTTCATTTAATTATTATAGGTTAGATATTAATGATTTTTACATTTTTATATTTAAAAAAAATTAAAATTTTCATAATAAATTGTTTTTTTTTTTGTATTTCCTATAAATATAAAAAAAAATATTTTTTAATTAATAAAAAAAAAGCATTCTATTTTGTAAAATGCTCACGAATTTAAATCATTTAAAAAAAAACCAGCATAAGAAAAAATACTTTAAAATGCCTCAGTAGAAACTACTTTGTATACTAATTAGTATATTTTGATTTTTTTTTACGTTCAAGTACCTCTTGTAAAGTTTAAATAAAAGGGACTTACCTGTTTGAACTCCTTCCTGAAGTTCTCGTTGAGCCAGGCGTATAGAAATGGATTATAACAGGTGCTGCTCATAGCAATTGCATGTCCCAAAAAGAAGCACAAATTATAATATTTCCACCTGGATATTTGTGTATGTAAATCATTGATGAGGTTAATAAGATTGAGCGGCAGCCAGGACACGCCGAAGATGCCAACCATTGCGATCAACATCCGGTTTGTCCTGCGCTTCCGTTCACGGTCCAGTTCCTCTTTACGCGTATTCCGTTGTCCGGGTTTCGCCCGTGCCCGGTCAGTCAATTTCAATGAGACTTTAATATAGCAAAAAGCAATAATAAAAAACGGCACTACGAATTGTTTGAATGTCATTAAACCGCCATAAATTTGTCGGAATTGCTCGCTAGGCCAATTCTCCTCGCAAAAATAACGATTTTGACTGTTAGAAAAGGACATGTAGATGCCATAGGGCAGAGTGACCAGTAAAGAGAACGCCCAAATGCCAGCAATGATCCCAATACACGTGGATAGTTTCATTCTAGGTTGGAATGGATAAATGATGACACAATAACGATCAATGGCAATTGACATTAACGTCAATGTTGAGATATACACGGATGTTCCTTGTGAATAGGCAAGTAAATGGCAAAGAATTCGTCCAAAAAGCCATTCACCAACAAACGAGTATAACGGAGTAAATGGTACAGCTAAACAACACAAGAGAATATCAGATAATGCAAGATTAGTGATGAAAAAGTTTGTAACAGTTTGCATAGCACGATTGCGTCCGACAACATAACACACTAGCACATTGCCAAACAGGCCCAGGACAAAGATGATGGTGTAGAGGATACAGAACAACGATTGCACCCAGATGTTGTAGATGATGTTAGGATCTTCAGTGTCGACAATTTCTACGGTTTTGTTACACGTGGAATTACTGCCTGGACCACAAGCGGCGCTGGTCACGTTGTTGCCGTCGGTTAGATTCCCGTTTTCGTCCATCCTCGGCTTCCGCTGAAACAATCAGAGATTCCACTTCACTATTTTTTTATTTGACTTAAATTAAACTACTTGTTTTCCGGTATACACATTATTTGACCTTCTTCAGGTACAATCACAGAGTCTTACTCCGAACCCAGCCAGTTATGTTTTTGAAATAGAGAGGGAGGAAAACAAAAAACTCTGGTGTCCTGAGAACAGACAACTCTCCCTTATCTACGATGAAAATTGTATGATGTGTTGTCACATCAGGTTTTCGGGCTGACATATAGGGCCTATTTAAAATTATTTCCCATAATTTTTAACAACGTTTAAGCCCGGAGGGGGGAGGGCCCTCCTTAAGTGATTATCTTAAAGCCAAAGAGTGTTGGTACGGATTCCAGACATTCCGTTGGTAAATAAATGTATCTGAATTACTGTTTCGTTAATAACTCAAGTTTTCGTTTAAAGTCTTTATGCCGAAAAACTTTATTAATGTATTTTTATTTATTTATTTATTTTTTTTTTTTAGTCTAGAAGGCATTTTAAAAAAATCTGGTGCGATTGGCCGCACATCACACCTCTTTCGGTAATTGAAAGTTGTTTGATGTGCTGTCCCCCCAGATTTTTCGTAAATTAATAGTAATGAGGAGATTAAGGCAGGTGAAAGCAAATAAAGACAAAATATTTCTCTTTTTCCGTCTTTATTTAATACAAATGTCGACGTTTCGGGCTCTTTTCTTTAGAAAATCATGTGTGACTGGCGCACATCACACAATTTTTTCTTAATTTCGGTAATTTAAAGGCGCATTCTGTACTTGTTTGCCTGAATATAAATACAAATCAAATTTTACATTAAAAATAAATTTTTTTTTTTCGAAAAAAGTATTTATTTAAAATCTCGGGGGGATAATTACCCCTAATAGCCCCCCCCCCCCGGACATACGCCTTGAATTCTGATTCTAAAGAGAGATAGATTCTATTGTATCATCTGTCAATGTTCCTCAGCATAAATAGGTTCTTATTTCTTTGTCTTTTCATAATTATCTGTCAATCATATTTTTCAGTTCGATTATATAAAATTATATTTAATAAATTTAGTCAAATCCGAATTGAGATACTCATTGAAATATTCAAATGAATAGATCTCGAAAATTATTTAAATAAAATTAAAAAACAAGCTTGGGGTCTTGGGACCCCCGCCAGGAACGAAGTTCCTCAACTCCAAAGATAATTTAATATGAATATTATTTTAAAAATCTGGTCGCACACAACTTTCTTTTACCTTTGGTAAGAGAAAGTTGACATTTTAAAGAGTATTTAAAAACTAATTGATTTTTGAATTTTAATTAAAATCGTTGGAGCGAATTTTGAGAAAATCGAAAAAAAAAAAAACTGAAAAAGTAGTATCAGTATAGTATTAGTACTCTTTGACCGATTTTGTTCAAAAGCTTCATGTTACGTTCCAGGACTTAAATTTCAAATTTCAATCTCCTAGTTCTTTTCGTTCTTGAAGAGAAAGTAAAAAGAAAAGTATTATTCATTTTTAAAACAAATAATCATTTTATTTCCTCCGCCTTCGGTACATAGAAAGAGAAGGTGGGCGTGAACTCGACAAGACATCGACTATCCTCGCCTTCCTCCGCCGTCGCTCGGGCGGTGGAACGCATTTTTGTTACGTGACATTTTCTCCCAATTCAAGTCGCGTTAAAGAACTTGGTTCCGAAAAAGGTGTCCAAGTTATCAAAATATATTGTACAGTACTTCAAGAATTTAACGCATACACTAATTTACTGATTATTATTGACTTTAAATAATTAAAAAAAAAAATCTTGCTCTTTTTACTACAACAATCGTGTTTTCGTGTTTTATGCTTAACCACTTGCCCTGTTTCATAAAGCTTTTTACATTTTTTTTTCGATTCTTAGGTCTTAGAGAATGGATAGATAGTTAAAGTTTGAAAAAATAAATCAAGGCAGATACATATGCAGAGTTTTATTTTGATTAAGGGCTTTGGGTAAATAAAAACCCTCGGCTTTACATCGAGTCCTACTTACTCGTTTTTCTATCTACCAAGAGAGAGTGAGATTGAATTGTTCAAAAAAAAAAAAAAAAAAAAAAAGAATTATAGTGCGTGTAGAGTTGTAAAATTAAAAAATGCAAATTTTATGAGGAGCTAATAATAAATTTCGTTTGACATTTAAATGACTCGAGAAACAGCGTTAAAAAAAATATATATATAAATATTTAATCTCTTTTTCTGTATTATTTTCAGGCGACATTTTGTGATTTGATCAAATAAATTTCATCTTCAATTCCTCGGGTAGTTGAAAAATGACATCAAATATTTTAGTACGTGTTTCTGTCACCCCCTCCCCCCCATTTTCCTTCATTTAAAAGTAATTCTTTTATTTTTTCATTCGATTTTAATAAAGTTGGAGATTAATCTTCCTATCTCTCTCCTTGGCGAATAAATAATACACTGTGCGTCAAAAAAAAAACTTTGTTTCTCTTTCAAAGACCTATTTTAATCTATCTTAATGATACTGTGTTTTATTAAACATTTAAGGGGCCATCCATAAATTACGTCACACGAATTTCAAGACTTTTTAACCCCTCCCCGGGGTTGTCACATTTTTAAAAATCCCTCCCCCCTGATGTGACGTCACACATTTTCCAATTTTATCAATAATAGATACCTAATCATGCTAATTTTAATAATAATAAATAATCTCATAGCGAGAGTGATAAAGTATTAAAAAATAAAGATTGCGTCCGTAAATATTAAAAATTTTTTTGTTCACCTATAAATTTCGCGTTTAGGCATCTCGAAATGTGACGTCACAAGGTTTTTCACCCCCCCCCTGCCCCTTGTCACATAATGTCACATTCTGGTGATACCCTTCCCCCCCTTTTAGGTGTGACGTAATTAATGGATGGCCCCTAATATAAAATATCTTATACATTTCTAAGTAAATTTAACCCAAATACAAATCCTTTTAATCAATTTAATTCAATTTAAATAAAATAAAGAAAAATATGTCGATTTTCAATTTTCAATCAACATAATCACGATATGTTTTGTTGGATATTAATTACAAAATTTTGTTTTATTTAAATTGTAATTATTTATTAAAATGATATGGATTTGTGTTAAATTTACTTAGAAATGTTCAAGATATTTCATATCAAATGTTTATAAATAACAATATCATTAAGGTAGATTAGAACAGGTCTTTTTAAGAAGAAACAAAGTGCTGCGTTTTTTTGACGCAGAGACGGATTAAACCACCACGGGACCTGTGTAAATGTTACCAGGGGCTTTGAATGATAATAAAATTAAACTTTTTTCGATTTAATATGAGCGCGGCGAATGCTCGGGATTGGTGACCCCGAGCAATCAGCGTGCGGGGACCGTTACCCGGTAGCCATCGAAATTTAAAAAAATATTTTCGGCCTTGGTCACAGCCTTCTTCGGAGCTGTATTGTCAGTATACATATAGATATGTTTGGTACTGTTTTCGGAATTGATCTTTGATATATAGACCATATATTATTTTACGTTGATTATTACTCCGAGTCATCCAGTCAAAAAAATTCTATGACACCAAATGTACAAACTACTTAAAAAACTTGCTCGTTTCATTAGCTATCCAAAAAGGTACAATAGTTAATATTTTGTGTTAATAACATTATTAAAAACAATGTTTTCTGCAGAAAGTGAAGTGAACCTGAAAAAAATAAAGATATTACTTAATTAATTTGCTTCTTTTATTTCAAATTTCCAAATTTATTCGATTTTTTTATTGGATACATCCTACCTAAGACAGGTTACAATGAGTTTTGATTGTGGTTCTCTCATAAAAATATTAACTATTGTACCTTTTGGGATAGCTAATGAAACGAGCAAGTTTTTTTATGAGAGAACCAGAAGATAATTCGTTATTGGCTGTAGTAATCAAATTCTCAATGATTTGGAATATTTTATTACTTATTAAGAGTTATTACTAACTCACTTACTAATAAAAAGATACATAGCTAACATTGAATCAACCGTTTTTTTTTAAACTCGTCGTTAGCGTCAAAAATGGGATATTTCTAAAAAAATGATTTTTCTTGAATATCTCACAAACTACTAACTTTCGGCCATACATGGAGGGGGTTAAATTTGTAGCATTTTTGCCCTTCTAGCTCATCCTGGCTGGAACACATCGAATTACAAATAACCCTGTATAGAGAGAAAATATTGTTTTTTTTTTTTTTACTTTGTTCCCATTAACAAACATGTTCATACATTTTCATAGTAACAATATAGGACAGGTGTGGCCAAACTTTAATCTATTAAGGGTGACTTTTACTTAACAATCTCTCTATATATTTCATTTATAGGGGAGGAGAAAGTAAAAAATGAGGTATTTTGAAAAAAAAAAAAAAAAATTGATTTCAGACTTTATTAATTTTCTTTCTGCACAAATTGACATCAAATTTAGTCATGTTGTGCGACTTTTATCCCATTTCAAATGGGAGACAAAAGTCGGGCGACTTATGTCTCGCGACACCTCGCAACACGGAAAAATGTTGCGAGACTTTGTCGCGCGACTTTTGTTTGCTAGGTGTGTACTAGGCTTTGCATTCTTGAATTCGAAACTAAATCGACACAAAAAAAATCTGGTGTGACTGGGCACAGCACACAACTCTTACCTTCGGTAATCGAAAGTTGTGTTCTGTGCTGTCACCCGATTTTTTGTGTCGACATGTATTTAGTTTCCGACAGTAGGGTACAATTGAATTCAAGATGTAAAATTTATAAGTATGGCAAAATATTTATATTTTGTTGCCATGGCAACCATTTCTCCTATCTTTTCTATGGAGTACAAGAGTAAAGTGGTCTTCAGAAGATTTCAATCACAAAATGAGAATATACATTTTATTGAAGATCTAAAAAATAATTGATTTTTTGAATTTAAAAAAAAATCGTTGGAGCAAATTTTGAGAAAATCGAAAAAAACTGAAAAAGTGCATCAGTAAAGTACTAGTACTCTTAGGTCGATTTTGTTCAAAAGCTTCGTGTCACGTCCCATGGGGGTGCCTAACTTAAATATAAAATTTCAACCTCCTAGCTCTTTTTGTTCTTGAGATATTTTGTTCACAGACACACAGACACACAGACACACACACACACACACACACAGACAGACAGACAGACCATGTCGCGAAAACCACTTTTTTGGATTCAGGGGACCTCAAAACGTGAAGATCCATCAAAATCTCGACATCGAATTTTTTGACATGAATCCAATACTTTCTCTCTCTATATATATATATTACATATATATATATATATAGGTAAGAGAAAGTAAAAATCTAGTGTGACAAGCACAGTACAGTGTTGTGCGCTGTGCGATTAGTCACACCAGCATTTTTTTTAAATTTGAAGTGATAATAAAAGTGAATAATTACCGGTTGCGGTGCCGCAGGATCAACCAAGATGAACAACAACAATAACCACCCTGTCACGTTTCCTCCAGTTTTTTTTTCTGTTTTTTTCTTCACAAGTGAGTGAGTGTGTTTGTCTTTTGATCTCTTTTATTAAACAAAACTTGAAATATCGTCAACGGCGTTGTCGTCGTCGTTGTATATTTATCACGTAAACAACACGCGTCTTCTTTTTCTTATCTTCATGCATATTTACATTTAAAGAGAGGAAAAAAAAAAAAAAAAAAAAACTTAAAAAAAAAAGAAGAGAGATGAGAATAATTTTTCTTTTCTTTTTTTTTTTTTTACTTCACTTTTTTTGCTGTCATTATTTTATCTAGTGGTATATTAGGTAGAATTGAATGGTGTGTGAGTGTGCAGGAGGGTATGATGACGATGATGGCGAACAAACGACTGACTGACGGAGGCTGAGGTGTCTCGTCTCTCGCATGTTTCTTCTTCATTTAGCGGCTGCGCTTTAGGGCAGCGAGTGCGCCGCCGCCGCCGCCACCCGTAAAAGCAACACGTGGCTCCAACAACGCCCCCACACCCCCACCCCCGGGTCTACCTACTATCTACCAAGGATTCTCTCTTTCTATCTCGCTCTCTTCATTTGATGATATTTAAACACTCATAGTTTTTTCTTCTTTTCTTAAATTAAAGAATTCACTTTTTATTTGATATAGCCTTCTTACATTTAGTAAAAAAAACTAGCCGCGTAGCCCACCTACGGCCTCTCGACAGCTGGAATGATTTTACTTTCTTACCTATGTATATATGTAATATATATATAGAGAGAAAGTATTGGATTCATGTCAAAATTCGATGTCGAGATTTTGATGGATCTTCACGTTTTGAGGTCCCCCTGAATCCAAAAAGTGGTTTTCGCGACATGGTCTGTCTGTGTGTCTGTCTGTCTGTGTGTGTGTGTGTGTCTGTGAACAAAATATCTCAAGAACGAAAAGGCTAGGAAGTTGAAATTTTATATTTAAGTTAGGCACCCCCATGGGGACGTGACACGAAGCTTTTGAACAAAATCGACCAAAAAGTACTAGCACTTTACTGATTCACTTTTTTCAGTTTTTTTTCGATTTTCTCAAAATTTGCTCCAACGATTTTTTTTAAATTCAAAAAATCAATTATTTTTTAGATTCTCTATAAAATGTATATTCTCATTTTGTGATTGAAATCTTCTGAAGACCACTTTACTCTTGTACTCCATAGAAAAGATAGGAGAAATGGTTGCCATGGTATCAAAATATAAATATTTTCCCATACTTATAAATTTTACATCTTGAATTCAATTGTACCCTACTGTCGGAAACTAAATACATGTCGACACAAAAAATCTGGTGTGACAAGCACAGTACACAACTTTCGATTACCGAAGGTAAGAGAGAGTTGTGTGCTGTGCGCCAGTCACACCAGATTTTTTTTTTTTATTTTCTTGAAATTCTCTCTATCTTTTACTTTCTCTTACCTATATGTATCTGTTAATATTAGGGTCCAACCGAAACAAAATTTTCAACCGAAACCGAGCCTCCCTCCTATGCCAAACGTCACGGGTTCGGACCCAGACAGTCCGATGATTTTATTTAAGCCATTTGGATACCAGATGGCTTAAATAGAAATGCCTCAACCCACAATAGATTAATATATACTTACAACGGATATCGTCCAAAGTCTTAAATGGCCTAAGTTGCCGAAAAGCCTGTGTGAATGTGTGTGAGTGTGAGTGTGAATGAGAAAAAAGTGTGAATGTTTTTTAGAAAAAAAAACCGAAACCGAAACTTGTATTTTCTATAAAAAAATCATATCATTTTACATTTTTTTTTAAATTTTTTCCGCCCTGCGGAAAATTTTTTTTCCCTCCCGTGAAAATCATTTTATTTTTTTAGGAAGACTAAATTTTTTTTCCGCACCTTTTCCGCTTTTTCAAATCATTTGACTTTTTTTTGCATAAAAGTCACATCTCATCTTTTCAGACTCAGGTTTCGGCCGGCCGAAAGTTTCGGCTACTTTTTGGCCAAAACCGAAACTACTGCCGAAATCAGGATTCTTGGCCGAAACTGAATATTCGGTCGATTCCTAGTTAATATACAGTGCGAGTCAAAAAAATCGATGACCACCTCAAAAAAATTTGGTGTGATTGGTCGCACAGAAGCACACAACTTTCTCTTGCCCTTTTTGTAAGAGAGAGCTTTGTACTGTGCTTGTCACTACCGCGTACGTTTTCCAGAGTTTTTTCACTGCCCAATAAATTTTTTTGACAAAAACACTATAAGTATCACTTTAGAAGCATTTGGACAAAGAAATTTGACAGTTAATAATAGATAATAGTAATAATAAATTGTCTTACTTGGGTGTACATGCGAACAATTTGTGCCCAGTTAAATATGATCCATTATATTAAATTAATGATCATTAAATAAATCAGTTAATGAATTAATATCTCCAAACTTTTTTTTCTGTAAGCTTAAAATTTGTAGGCAACGAGCA
>JAKCPI010010485.1:0-20275 GCA_023213315.1 Euborellia annulipes
ACACACAACTTTTTCATCAACCACAACTAACTATTGAAAATCTTTTCTTTTAATTCCCACCAAGATGAAACAATTATTTCTACCACCACACCTCAAAATTATCAATTCAACTCTAGATATTCTAAAATGGTATTTTTTTTTTCAATATCTTTAAAATACAATATTTTTGTTTCAACAAAACTTTTAAATAATGAAAAAAGTATTACAATAGATTATCTATTGACGAAATTTTATAAAAATATTTGTTCGTCTTCGTTTGAGAGAATTTATAAGACCTTACTAATACTATTTATGAATGAATTTATTTTTTTATTTTACTCTCTCTTTCGCGAATAAAATAAAACGTTCAAAATTCCTTCCCCTCGCTCTAATTTTTTTAACTTTTCAACGGGAACAAATATCACTTTATTTTAAACACCTTTTCCTAAACTACCATCATCTATATATATAGTTCTTTCAAAAAAAACAACAACAGGACCACTACTTTTAAACTATTTTTCAAATTCATAAAAGATGTGAAAATCAGAGGATTAATTCTTTTTCTCTCTGAAATTACACGAGAAAACACATTATCAAGGCAAAGACAATTCAAGAAACAAATCAAAGATTATGATTTTATAAATCAAAAGACATTTCCGGGTAGAGACACAATTAAAAGGTAGGAGCCAGAAATTAATTTAACATATAAGTATTCATCAAATTTATTTCTGATAAAGGTTCCCTTGAAGCGACCGAAATGTCGATGAGGTAAATTTTCTAGGGCATAAGTTGAAAAATGTTTATTTTTATAATGAGGGCATTTAAAACATTCCAAATATTTAACTGGCAATTTCTTCGGCTCCTGTTTTATAAAATAATGAGCTTTCTGAGTAAAATTTTCTAAAGAAATCTTTTGAGGGAATATTTTACAAAAGTACGAAAATGTTAGTTTATTCGACTCTTGTTTAAAATTTATTGGATTATTTTCAGACCCATTTTTACCGTCATTGGTATCCGAATTAAGTTGTTCATTAGGGGAAGAATTATCATTGGGATCATTTTCAGAAACATCATACTGAGGTGAAGAACAAAGCAATTTAGCTTGACTGGGCAACAATTGAATTTCGTGGACCACTTGAGGATTATTTATTTCAATCGATTCCGTTGGATTTGTTTTTAACCGACATGGGGCATTCGTTGAGTTTGAGGCAGGGGCATCTACTTTGTTTGACTTACTAGACGACTCATTAAAAACTTCATCAATTTGATTATTTTTATCTTCATCCTCGACATCTCTCTCAGGCGGAAAGGTGACGTTTTGTGGAGTATTTGGAGAATAGGAGCTAGGACTGGCTGACATAAGTGGAGTAGTGTTATCTAAATTAATTGTTGGTGGTTCAATCTGTATAGTCTGAATTTGGGTTTGGTGAATTAATTGATCAAAGTGTTGTGTTTGTTTCTCGAATTGTTGCGCTAATTGCTGTGTTATTTTTTCTTGGTTTCGTTGTATGAATTGGGTCATCATTTCCATTACACGTGACTCGAAACTATGAGAGTCTTGAGAAGCATTATTAAAATCGGGGGATATGGATTTAGAAATTGGTTGAGGGGCAGGTAATACTGATGGGTTAGGATGAGGTGATTGGCTATCATCTCTAGTAGATGAATTTGTCATAGACATTTTGTTTCTGATTTACTATACGAATTTAGATTAGAAGAAAAATGCAAATGTGAAGAATTGTTTCGATCAATTAATAGAAATTTATTTTATTTATGTATTAAAGGAATTTTTTTTTCTTTATTAATTTGTATAATTAAACGGATTGGCCTTGAACTTAATTTATTTAATCTTATTTAAAAATATTTTTTTTTTTGTGAAAATTTCAATTTTATATCTTAATTACTAATAATTTAAATAATTTATTATTTGTTGTGTCGGGTTCGAATTTCATGATCAAAAAAATTAGATATAATTAATAATAATAATTATTATTATTAATATTATTTTTAAATTACATTGGATTGTAGTTGAATGAGGGTTTCAACAATTTCAAAAATCAAAAAAAAATTCAAGCTCCATTATCATTTCATTTTTTTTTTGAACTCCATTATCCCAGCATCCGAGACCATGCAGCCTCCCCCGCGCGTGGGTGGCTCCTTCGGTGGCTTAGCTTGGGGACAGCCAGGGGACCGAAAGGGATTTGTATCGTTGTTTTTTTTATCCGCTTCGCATTACACTGTAGCTATTTATGCTACAGTGGCTGAATAAAATTATAATTTGTGTAACTCATTAGGTGGGAGAGAATCTAGCTTCAAATGCCTGGAGGAGTGATTAAAAATTGAAAGATCATGAGAAAAAACCGAGATAGAGTACATACCCGAGAGCAGACGCCGTACTGGACCAGCTGTAAGAAAGTTGTTAGGTTTGGACCAAAGAAAAGATTTCAATTTGAGAACAGAAGGGAAAATATTTTAATCAAAAAAAATTCGCTTCTTCGTTCATCTGTGAATAACAATTACTTCGTTTATTCTTTCTTTTGAACATTGAATTAATTTAATCAAACTTAATATGATTTTCTTTTTAATTATTATAAATAAATAAAGTTATTGTTTGAGATCGATCTTTTTTTATTATTATATATATTTGTATGTATTTTTATTTATTAATGGAAGGGAATGGTCGACCATACCTTATCACTGGGGATCACTGATATAAGGAGAGCGGGGGTCCTGAACAACATCCTTGGAGATGAAGGTGCGTCATCTTGAGGCCCGCTTCCAGATGTCGACCAGAGAGAGAGAGCCAACCAGAGTACAATTCGCTGCAGCTCAGTATTTTCATATAAAGAGCCTGAAAGGCTCCGCAGCATCCGCCATGGACCAATTGATGATGCCAGGGGCTCGGCTGGATTGACAATGGCTTGGTGTTGCCGCATATGTAGCACAAGGAACACTAGGGGTGGGTTCCCGTGAATGGTTTACACTCCCGATGTGCACGGTTTCAGCACCGAAAGCCAAGTGTCGTAAAAGAGGGGCGCACAGCACTAATTAACCCCTCTTGGAAGGGTTGAGGCTTCCCCTACTTAGTTGCACTGATTATTATTAAAATTATTTATTATTTTCCGTTTATCAGAAATAATTAAATATTTTCTTTCAATTAAACTTTTAAATAATATAATTCTTTAAATTGGATTTATTATTTCATTTGATATTAATATGAAAATAATTAACAATTATATTATTAATAAAAAAGCGAATTTTTTTAATTAATATAAAAAAAATTAATAACATATTGGGAGGGGAGAAATGGGCGATTTCTCTGTATTTTTAATCAAACTCCCTTAAAAAGGATTCCTTATTAATAAATTTCAAGGGAGGAGGCAATATTTGTTTGATTATCTGATATAGTTAAATTATAGTCCTATCTTTACTCTCGCACCCCGTATACGTTTAAAGAAAGTAAAAAGATAAAATTTTAGAGAAAGATTTCTATAAATCGACTAGCACCCCACAAAATTTTCTCACAACCAGGGCCACAGACAGAGGAGGGCAGGGGGGGGGGAATATATCCCCGGGGCCCGGGCCTTTTTGTTCTCCATTCTTAAAATTCTAATAAAAAATAATTTTCATGGTTTAAAATTTCAATTTCAATTTTTTTTCCCGGGCCCTTTAAGCTCAAATCTTAAAATTATATGAACGATAAATGATAACGCTGCAAGTAATTTCTAATAAGAACTGAAAACGTGGCCAAATTAGGAAATTTTACTCCGTGTTGCACGTTAGATTAAATATTAAATTATTTTTAAAAGATTTAAAAAGGCCATACGCCCTTAGAATCATCCCTTGTTGAATAAATAGCTAAGGAGGATGCAATATCTTTGAACAGTTAAATTTTGTAAAACAGAAAATCGAGTAAATGAAATTTCTTTTGATAACTCCGACACTCTGTATTTGTAAATAATTTGCGAGATCTATTCATTTAAATAAGATATTAATAATCAATACCTCAATTCGTTTATTTGAAAAGATATAAAATGTTCTAAAATATTGAGTGATTAAATTTTTTCATTCCTCCCCTTACTCTTGGACAATCTTGCTATTTATTTAAGACAAATAGTAGATATAGGTATAATAACATGATACAAAATAATAATTATAATAATAATTAAAAACGTTGATTTACCTCTTTTATGTGGCTGCATTTCGGAATGATTTATCCATCCATCGTGATGCCGGATTCCTCATCAGGAGATCCTGGAACAAAGATTTTGATTATTTGTCATTTCTATTAAAATATTAAATATATTGGCTGTATCATTTCTTATCTAATTTTGATATTAAATAAGTTATATTTTTTTAAGTGAATTTTTATTTAACCTAATATCCATAAATTTCCTTATTTATTTGCTACTGTATATATATATTTCTCAGACGTGTTAATCCATGCTACTAGAGATTGGCAGCGGTCAGAGAAAACAAAATAAAATATTATATTATTATACATAGTAAGTAAAAACTATCCCAGCCCGACTGGGCTTTAAAAGTTTTAAATAAGAATAATTCATCGCTATCGTTCTCCAGAAGCAAAATTGATTTGAAAATTGAAGAATGATTCTGCTAACATCTTTTTTTATTTAAATAAAGTGTGTTTATTTTTTACCAAAGGGACATTTCCTTAGATAATTTAAATTATATTATTATTAATCCTCCTCCCCAACTATTCTGACTTTCCACGATGTTGCCTTCCCATCAACCTCTACATCGAGCATTCAATTTATAAACACAAACCCCGGCCAGATTCACTAATAAATTTAATTTAAAAAAGATAATGTTGAATTGAGAATTAAAAAATTTTCTAGTACTTCAAATCACTTGAATAAAATGAAAAAAATAATATTTTATTATTAGAGCCCTAGACTGAATAGATAAAATACTAAAATATATAAAAGTAGTTTTATATTATACCGTTTAACGAAATTTTCCTTCTATTTTAAAAAATTATTAATTAAAACGAAAGAAGATCATAAGTCAAACGTCATAAAGTTATATAATATAGATGAAAGTAAGTGTAAAGGAAGGCCGAATTATATTCAGATGATAAAAAAAAAATATAGCCTATGTCGGCCCGGATTATTTTATTTTCACCTTGTCAGCTGGAACTGAACGTCATCCATCTTCAAGACAAGGTTTGTTAAAATATTCACTGACTGCCTGCTTCAGTTGTTAAGGTGGGTAGAATATTAGCAGAGCTTTTCCTTTTGCTGAGCTCCCATCAGAGTAAAATATATATATATATAATTGATGGAAGATGTTATATCATTCCAATCTCGAAGAAAAGCAGCAAACGACAAGATCTTTGGTCCAAATCACACCTAAAATTAAAAATAAAAACAACATTTAAAAAAGATTTTTATTTGAAAAAATATAAAATGCCTTAAAATAATGAGTGAATAAATTTTTTCATTCCTCCCCTTACTCTTGGACTAACTTGCTATTTATTTAAGACAAATAGCAGATATAGGAAAAATAACGAGATAAAAAATAATAAACTCACCAAATAGGAATGCGAGATGACAAGGAGATTATCTGGAATAATAAATAGATGTATCTTGGACGAAATTCTGAAAATAAAAAAAATATATATATATACAGGTGAAAATATATTTAAAATTAGTAAATCATAAATTTCAATTTATTAACGCTTACCTTATTTAATGATATTTAATTTCTTTGAAAGCTTAAGTCCCTTCTATCATCTATTTTTGAAAACGAATATAATTCCATTTCTATTTCGTTTCATAAGTGAGACGTCAGAAAAATAAAAGGAATGGAATTTATATAAATGATTGATGGATCTAAGCTCGGAGCAAAGCAGCTGACAACAAGTTATTTAGTGTAAATCACACCTAAAATTAAAAATAAAATGAGCATTTAATAAAGATTTGCATTTGAAAAAATATAAAATGCTTAAAATAAAGAGTGATTAAAATTCAATTGTAAATAGAGAAGGTAAGTAAAGATCCAATGAGTCTGACATATTCAGATTGAATGACACTTTAATTATTTCATAAATTATTTATAAAAATGGATAATAATGGATCGAAAAATAAAGAAATGTGATTAAATCATTTGTTTCTGTGGTTAATGAAAAAATTTAAATATCAAATATAAAGCAAAGAGTGAATGATTTAATAAAATAAATAATTTATTTAATTTATATAATTTACATATCGAAATTAAATTGAAAATGAATATTAAATGATTAAAAGAGATGAAATATTGAAAAAATGAGAATAAAATTTGACAGACAGACAGACGGAGGTTATCCTGTTGAATCATGCGTTTATAATATTTGACTTGTTTCATTTAATGATTTAATTGAAAATAATGATCTTGAACCAATTAAATAAATATTTAAATGCATTACTGACCTTAAACAATGAAAATAATTGAGAATAAATATAAATAAGCCGATGTGATGAGGGAAGAGAAAATTCAACCCAGCCAGAGTCATGGAAGAGATAAAGAGACGAGGCATTCGCTGCGTTTTCAATGGCGTCAAAGACATCGCAACGCAGCTGCGAGATTATATTACTTCTTGTAAAAAGAAAATGAATAATAAATCAAATTTAAAAGGTTTTCTTATTAATCTAAAAAATTATATACTTATTATTTAATAAATAATAAAATAAAAGTAAGTGAACATTTTTTAAAACTCAACATCCAATTAAAATTTTCTAAACTGGTATTATTTCTAAAAAAAAGGGGTGCGGAAATTTTTGTTGAGTCATTTTAGGCGCAGGGGGAGGAGGCAGTGAAACAAAATTTTATTTTTTAAAAATCCGCATAAAATTGAAAAAAAAAAAATTGTTTTTACTCGATTTTTTCTAATTCAAAAAGTTATAGGAATTTCGAGACGAAAATAAATAAATAAGTTTTTTTTTTTTAACACACACTTTTTTCCAACTCATCTACAAACACATGCATACAGTTTTTTTGGTGATTACTTGAAATTAAATGAAAGCATTTCAGCAATATTTTATTAAATGAAAATATCACCTTATATTTAGTAAAAAATGCTCAAAATTTAGCGTTCTTTTTCTCAAATTAGCATTTGTAATTATTACCTGGTTTAACGAGTTTCAACTTGGTCGCACGTCGGTTTTTGATAAGTCACGTTCACGGCTACCACGGAGGATAACGTGACAAAAATCCTCGATCCCGTATTGGCAGACCGCCGATTGAAGGTGCGCGAGATAGCTGAGACAGTAGGCAAAAGATCGCGTGGATCATATCCTGCATGCAATTTTGGGCATGAGAAAGCTGTCGGCCCGATGGCTGCCGCGTCCGAGAGACCACTTCAGAGCAGTGTTTGACGCTGTTTAAGCGCAATCCGAAGGAGTTTCTGCGTCGTTTGAAACATGGATCCACTGGTACACACCAGAGACCAAGGAACAATCGAAACAGTGGCCTTTACCCGGCAAACCTGCTCCGAAGCAGGCGAAGACTGTCCTATCGGCCGGAAAGGTGATGGCCACGGTTTTCTGGGATTCACAAGGTGTGATCTACATCGACTACCTGGAGAAGAGCAAAATAGTCGCATTCACTGCCGAAAAAGACCTGAAAAAAAAACTTTTAAAATTTTAAAATCTATTTACAGCGAAAGCGTTCAGGATAAAAAAATGACATTTTTTTTTTGAATAAATGAGCTTAAAGCTTAATATTATATTTTTAATTTTGTTTTAAGGCAAGGGCGGATACAAGGGAGGGAGGGGGGGATAAAGGGGGTAATTACCCCAGAAACACCCCTGGATCCGCCCTAATTTTCAATTATAGATAAGATAAAGTCAGGGGCGAGGGAGCCCGGCCCCCCCCCCCCCCGAAATTTCCTAAATGCATATATATATATATATATAGGAATATAGAGCCAATAATGGGTCTCGGCCCCCGAAATGTTTCCGCGGCATGAAAAAAATTTTGGTTCCACGCATGGTGCCGCAGTCGGCAAAAATTTAGCGTCTCCAAAAAAAAGGTAAAATATTTCTACGAACGGGAAAAAGTTTTGCTTCCGCACAAGAGAAAATGTTCCCCGGGCGGAAAACGGAAAAATTTTTGGTTCCGCGGGCGGCAAAAATTTTGCCTCTCTAAAAAAAAGGTAAAATATTTTTTCGGACGCGAAAAATTTTTGAGATCAGGCCCCCCCCGAAAAAAATTTCTATATACGCCCCTGGATAAAGTCAAGGTATGATAAAGTTTTCCCTCTGAGGCTCCTTCCATGTGTATTGCCTGCCTGTCTAGTGGCGCCACGCTGCGGGAAACAAATTAAAAGGCGCAGAGGTGAAGCATTTACAGTAGCTTCTGGTAGTAGAGGTCGAGGGTTCACATTTCAGATGAAAATGAAATAAATAGGAATCTCAGAAGCCGATAAATAAATTAAAATATTTGGTTTGACTGGACAACTTTCTGTGCTTATCACATCAGATAATTTGACACGGTTCTTCCATCATATCATCTGAGTTTTATCGAATAGAATACCTGTACTGTAATTAAAAAGCAATTTTAATTGAATTATTAACGACTTCATTAATGTTTTTTTTTTTAACCCTTTGAAGATTTTTATTTTGTACTGGAGATGACTAGACGAGATGCCCGTCGAATTGCAAAAGTAAATGATGTGGCTGGGAGGTTTTAATCTATACGTATTGCGCATATTAACTGAAAATAGAATATTATTTTGGGACACTTAAAAAAACGAATGAAAAATGATTAGAAGACCATTAGAAGATATGATACTTAAGGCCGGTTGCTTGATGCAAGATATGAGTAGTTAGTTGACCTATAGTTAGTGTGTAATGCAGAAACCCTCTTCCAGGGAACAAACCCTCTTCTGTTTCTGAAGATTGCAATTTAATAAAGTCACATATTATTAGGGAAATTTTTAATTATAGACCACATATTTGTTATTAATTATTTATAAAAATATATAAATACTGTGCAACGTTTCGAGTGTTTATTCAGCAGCCGTTCTCAAGTACTGTGCACTTGCTCCGATTCAAACCGAATGAAAATTGGTCTCGCAATAAAAACTAAATTTAATGTAAAAAAATCTGGTGTGACTGAACGCATTTAATACCTTCCGTAATCAAAAGTTGTGTTCTGTGCTTGTCACACCAGATTTTTCGTGTCGACATATATTTAGTTTCCGCCGATATATTAGAGTTCAAGATGTAAATTTATAAGTATAGGAAAATATTTATATTTTGTTACCATTTCTCCTATCTTTCCTATACAAGAGTAAAGAGGTCTTCAGAAGATTTCAATGGCAAAATGAGAATATACATTTTAAAGAGCATCTAAAAAATAATTGATTTTTGAATTAAAAAAAAAAAAAAATTGTTGGAGCGAATTTTGAGAAAATCGAAAAAAAAAACTAAAAAAGTGCATCAGTAAAGTACTAGTACTTTTTGGGCGATTTTGATTAAAAGCTTATTTTCACGCTCCAGGAGGGTGCCTAACTTAAATAAAAAATTTCAACCTCCTAGCTCAACTCCTTCATGCTTTAAGTTGAACCCAGACACATAGACAGACCATGTTGCGAAAACCACTTTTTTGGATTCAGGGGACCTCAAAACGTGAAGATCCATCAAAACCTCGACTTCGAATTTTTGACATGAATCCAATACTTTCTCTCTCTAGCATATATAGAGGTAAGAGAAAGTAAAAAGAAATTTGTGAGTTGTTTTATTGAATAGTGCCAATGCATGCGAGAGTTGTTTCAACGAACGAATCACAATTAAAAGCTCTCTCTCTCTCTCTCAATCCTTAACAAGAGAGAGATGGGGACAAAGTTAATTGAGTTGGGCGGAGACCTTGCAAGGTAATCACACCCACGCAATTAAGACAGAATATTTTAGGAGGGAGGAGAGAGAGAGAGATTAATCCCCTTCCTTCTCTATTTAAAAAAAGAAAATGAACTTTGAAAAGAAATTGAGAGAATTTCTTTTGAATAAATTAAATGAGAATTTATAGTGAAGATGAATTCTAAAGGAACAAAAGAATTGGAGAAACTAATTGTTATCTAAATTAGTCTGTGTTTTTGACACTCATTTTGTTTGCATCTCTTGAAGAGCCAACGAATTCGTTTGACGAATTCCTTTATTTGGAGACCAAGTCCGAGTCTATGGGGATAGTCAGGGCCGGATCTAGGGGGGAGGGGGGGCAGTGGGTGCGTTTGCCCCGGGCGGCAGATATCAGGGGGCGGCAATTAAAGAAAGATTTACTAAAAAAAAGGTAAAATGATATGAATTTTGTATAGAAAATTTTGAGGGGGCGGCTAATTAAATTTTGCCCCTCCTAAAAAATCTCCTAGTTCCGGCCCTGGGGATAGTAGCACGAGCAAGTTACTGTCTTGCACCTTGCAAGAGCTTATTTTTTGTTCAAATAACAAATGGGTCATTCCATGTGAAATGGGAAAACGACATAAATTTTAAAGTTCTTTTAATTATTGCTGATTTTGAAAAATTTTGGAGGCCCCCCGCTTGCTGCGTTGGCTCCCTTGACCCCCCTTTATATACGTCCAGGCGAAAAAAAAAGTTACGGGGGGGGGGGCAGCTAAATTACGCCACTGAATCAATATATATATAAATATGGGGAATGACTTCCCCGAGACTTTCTCGTGGAATTCTTTTGGAATTACGTCTGGGTGTGTTTGTGAACACGATTGCTTAAAAACCAGCTAGATCGATGAAATTTTGTATATGCTCCTTACACTAAAATTGTAGATTTCTATCAACTTTTGGAGTAAATACGTCACTTGGAAGTAGTACTTTGCATTTTGTTTAACAAATTCATTGCCCTCGGGGCTTGGTTTAGAGGTTAGAGTGCTAACCTCGTATACCAAACGTCGCGGGTTCGGACCCCAGGCAGTCCGATAATTTTATTTAAGAAACTTGGATACCAAATGGCTTAAATAAGAATGCCTGGACCCCAAATAAATATCTATTATATAAATACGAGTATCGTTTAAAGTCTTAAATGGCCTAAGTTGCCGAAGACTGTATATATGTGTGGGTGAATGGGAAAAAAGTGTGAGTGTTAAAAAAAAAAAAAATTCATTTGTTTATATTTATAAAAAAAAAAATATTCAGTTTTCGGAAAATTGTCTATGAATCAGTGCGAACAGATACTGCCTATTTCCATCATTGACTATCATCAGCACTTGTCTGCTACAATGGCATTTAGAAAATTGACTCTATTAAAAATTGCTTTAATTTTTGAGGACGAACAGAATATTAATAAATCGCGATCTCAAATAAGCTTTTGGGTACATGATATAGCTAAATCAAGGAGGGAAGAAGGAGAGTTTGTAAAACTATTTCAACATCTGGTTTGACGATGAAACCAAGTTCTACCAATATTTGCGCATGTGACACTGTGATTTTAGAAACGGGCAGGGGCGGGCACAGTCCTGATCGCCGGGAAGGCGATCTTGCGGGCAGACCGTCATTGAGATTCCGGGGGAGCGATCTTGACTTGACTGTCTCTGACCGTGATCCGATCTGACTGTGCCCGTTGGTGTGAATGCGCCTTTAACTTTCGATTACTGAAGGTAGGAGAAAGTTGTGAGTTGTGCGACCAGCCACACCAGTTTTTTACATATTTTTTAATATATCGGTGGAAACTGAATATATCTGGGGGAGGGGGACAAAAATGACCTGTCCTCGAGATGATAACATACCTATGATGTTGCCAAGCATTCGATTCATAAATTCTTTATATAATAAAAAAATAATTTGTTATATGTACACAAGTTAATTGATTTCAATTAAATATTTATTATTTCTTTTTTTTGGTATTTCCAAAGGGCATAAATAAAATGGCGAGTGATATTTAATTAAATTATCAAAGCTCCCCATCCCCCTTTGAAATGGACCATTAGCTTATTGATAATTCATCTCTCTTTTACTAATCATAATAAAATTATTTATTTATTATATAAATAAATAGTCTATATATCAAAAACAAACAAATTTTAAATTGGATTTTAAAAATAAATAAATAAATATATCACTAATCATTTAATTAAAAGTTTTTTGTTTTTTTTTTAATGTGATTGATTGACTGACATATAAAGGTGGAAAAGGGAGGGGGAGGGGGGAGGGTAATTATGAAATATTAATTTAAAGAAAATAAAAAAAATTTCTTGCATAAAAGCTCTTTGAATGGAATTTTATGTTCATTGATACATGTCCGTATCAATTGCATAATTTTTCTCTATATAGATTAATTTCAATTTTGATATTTTATTTATGTGTACTAGATACACAGCCCGCCTTCTGTGGTCCCAAGGGAAAAATATATTAAGCCATTTGGATACCAGGTTTTAATAGAAATGCCTGAACCCCAATATACAGTAGAGTCCCGGTAATCCGAACCTCGCTAATCCGAACTCTTTTTGCGTACGATTTTTTTTTTTTTTTTAAGAGGAATATAAATGAAAATTAGTCATTAAAGGAACTTTATTTTATTATTATTATTATTATGAAATATTTATTTAGAGTTTAATATCACCGACAAGTTTCACGGTTTACAACGTTATAAATACGACTTTATTATCAAAATTAACTAATTCAAGCTTACAATTCCGACTAATCCGAACTTACCAATAATCCGAACGACCCTCGGTCCCAATTAGTTCGGATTAACGGGACTCTACTGTATACACAAGGAAGGAAGCAGGTGCAGCCAAAATTAAAGCCTCCGATTTTGTTACAATTAATGAGACGTTTCGAGAAAATTTTGGCTGCACCTGCTTCCTTCCTTGTGTATAAATCAACAGCCACGTACTTTATTGGTTATCTCTACTGTATATATTAATTACAATGGTTATCGTCAAAGTCTTAAATGGCCTAAGTTGCCGAAAAGACTGTGTGAATGTGAGTGTGAGTGTAAATGAGAAAAAGTGTGAATGTTCTAAAGAAACTTCTGTGTGCCCTAGGGCTTGGTATATTGGCAGGG
The DNA here is from genome assembly GCA_023213315.1 of Euborellia annulipes. Lineage (NCBI taxonomy): Eukaryota > Metazoa > Arthropoda > Insecta > Dermaptera > Anisolabididae > Euborellia > Euborellia annulipes. The sequence goes on from JAKCPI010010485.1 coordinate 12,997, forward strand.
GGTTTGCTTTCTATACCAAGGGTCGCGGGTTCGGATCCCAGGCAGTTCGATGATTTTATTTAAGCCATTTGGACACCAAATTAAATTACTTTTTGTAAATAGATAATTTATTCTAAATTCTGAAAAATTCTATAATTAGTCGTCCGCAGACTATATTTTACCGAATAAGTCACCTTTAATGGATAAACATTTGGCCCCACCTGTCCTAATCTTCTTCTTCTGTCCTCGCCTTTTTCCCGCGATGCGGGGTCGGCGGACCTCACTATTTCCCTACAACCCTATCAAGCGTTTTTGCGACCGGAAGAAATAGGACAGGCCGGCCCGTCATAGGGTCTGACGCCTGTTGAAAAGAGGAAGGAAGAGACAGACATACAAATAACTAATGGACTGTCTGTCCCAGCTCGGGTAGCTCGTGGTCGCCATCCACGTACCCACAAGATGTGGGCCCCTGAGCGAACACCTGTCCTAATGAATAGCCTTAATTTCAATGCCCTAAAAAAGTTTTTTTTTTTTTTTTGTTGGCCTGTGTAATTTATTAAAAAAAAACAAAAAAATCTTTGAATTAAATATCACTGTTTCAATTCTCCCTAAGTGGTGTTACTGAAGTTGGTATTTATGGAAAGAAAAAAAACGCTAAATTTTCAGCAATTTTTTTTTTAAATGGTAGGTCTCCGAAATATTTGGAAATATCACCTTGAAACAAGGGCGGATACAAGGGGGGGGGTAAAGGGGGGTAATCCACCCCCCCCCGCCGAGATTTGAGAAAAATATTTTTTTTGGGAAAAAAATTTTATTTTTACTTTCTCGTACCCTATATATGAAATATATAGGAGAGAGAGTATTGCGATCATGACAAAAATTCGATGTCGAGATTTTGATGGATATACATGTTTTGAGGTCCCCTGAGTCCAAAAAGTGGGTCCGCAAATTGGTCTGTGTGTGTGTGTGTCTGTGTGTGTGTGTGTGTGGACAGATTTTTTAGCATGAAGGAATTGAGCTACCGGATTGAAAGTTTTATATTTAACTTAGGTACCTTTGAAGAATCTTGTTTGAACAAAATCGGCCAAAAAGTACTAGTACTTTCTGATGTACTTTTTCAGTTTTTTCGATTTTCTCAAAATTCCCTCCAAGGGAAAATTCATAAATCAACAATTTTTTAGATGCTCTTTTAAAATGTATATTCTCGTTTTGCCGTTGAAATCTTCTGAAGACCACTTTACTCTTGTTCTTCATAGGAAAGATAGAAATGGTTGCCATGGTAACGGAATTTAAATCTTTTTCTTTTTATTAGATTAAAAATCAATTATTATTATTATTATTTTTTTTTTTTTTTTTAAAACATTCACACTTTTTTCTCATTCACACTCTCACTCCACACACATTCACACAGTCTTTTCGGCAACTGAGGCCATTTAAGACTTTAGACGATAACCGTTGTTATGTATAATATCTAGTGTGGGTTCAGGCATTTCTATTTAAGCCATCTGGTATCCAAATGGCTTAAATAAAATCATCGGACTGCCTGGATCCGAACCCGCGACGTTTGGTATAGGAGGTAGGCACGCTACCTACTACGCCAAACTCGGGGGCCAATTATTATTTAAATTCCCATTTATTTTTATTTTATTTGTGTCTTTAATTGCTTAGGAGAAAACATATATATCTCTCTCTCTCTCTCACTTGCAAACATTATCGCCTGTCTCTCCGCCTTCTCTCATAGGCCTAATGTTAATTTCCTATAGGGATTTTTATGTTAATTTCGATTCAAAAGGGGTCCCCTTTGAAACTTTTTAGGCATTTAAAATTTTTTTTTCCAATTCTTATGAAATTTTGTATTTATTTACGATTCTCTATTGTGTATAAAATGTCCAAATATGAGATTAAAATTTTGAAAAATAACCATAGTTTATTTGAAGCAGTCAACATTTAAAATGCAAGTTTGAAACTAAGGTGCTATGGGAAACTAAATATATCTCGACACAAAAAATCTGGTGTGACCAGCACAGTGCACAACTTTCTCTTACCGAAGGGTAAGAGAAAGTTGTGTGCTGTGCGCCAGTCACACCAGATTTTTTAATATAGAATTTTAAAAACTAATACTTAAAAATTTGATTTGTATATGGGGCATTCCACGCCAACTCGACCACTTTTGAACCCAACCATTTTTGATTTGGCTGAAACTTTGTCATCTTTTTAAACCCTATTGAAAACGTGTCTGAGAATTTTTTCAGATTTTTCGACCTAGCCAAAAAAAAGTTATAACATTTTCAAAAAACATCGAATTTTTTTTTTTTTTTCAAAAAACCGTAAAACTGTCAAAAATTAACTTATCGGGACGATTTTTTTTTTGAAATTTTTGTCTTTAAATGTACTTTTCAGAAATAAATATGACAAAATTTTACAGATTCATCTTGAACGTTTTTTTTTTGACATTTTCGGAAAAAAAACAAAAATTTCGGGATAAATGACACTTTTTTTTTAATTTTTTTTTTTTTTTTTTTTTTTTAAACTTTGATTTTTTCTACAAATGCTCTGAAAATTTCAGAGTGGGATTATTTTGCGTTCTATTTTTTTTTTTTTTTTAAATTGAAAAAAAATTTTTTTTTTTTCTTCGCTTATTTATCATGACGGTACTCTTAAATTCTTCCAGGACTGTCCGAGATTCTAGAAAATTGAAGAAAAATAATAATAATAATAATAGTTAGGGGTGATGAAAATCGAGAAAATTCCATTTATCCTGAAAAAAGATAGAAATTTGTTGTGTATTCAACTACTGAAGAATTTGAAGCGTCAAGTAAAAGCTTAGAAACATGGGCGTAACTAGGGGGTGCCGGGGGGCCTGGCCACTCCCCAGAAAGCTCCTTGCCCCAAGAAAAATTGAAAAAATATGTGACTTTCCAGGCCCACCGGAAGATGGTTGGTCCCATGGCCCCCTTTAATTTTTCTTGGGGCAAGGAGCTTTCTGGGGAGGGCCAGGCCCCCCCCGGCGCCCCCCTAGTTACGCCCATGTTTTTAAGCTTTTACTTGTCGCTTCAAATTCTTCAGTAGTTGAATATACAACTAATTTCTAAACTAAAAAAGTGTCATTTATCTCAAAATTTTTGTTTTTTTCCAAAAATGTCAAAAAAAAAACGTTCAAGGTGAATCTGTAAAATTTTGTTATATTTTTTCTGAAAAGTACATTTAAAGAGAAAAATTTCAAAAAAAAAACGTCCCGATAAATTAATTTTTGACAGTTTTACGGCTCTTTAAAAAAAAAAATCTGGTGTGACTGGCGCACAGCACACAACTTTCTCTTACCCTTCGGTAAGAGAAAGTTGCGCACTGTGCTGGTCACACCAGATTTTTTGTGTCGAGATATATTTAGTTTCCCATAGCACCTTAGTTTCAAACTTGCATTTTAATTGTTGACTGCTTCAAATAAACTATGGTTATTTTTCAAAATTTTAATCTCATATTTGGACATTTTATACACAATATAGAATCGTAAATAAATACAAAATTTCATAAGAATTGGAAAAAAAATTTTAAATGCCTAAAAAGTTCCAAAGGGGACCCCCTTTTGAATCGAAATTAACATACAAATTCCTATAGGAAATTAACATTAGGCCTATGAGAGAAGGCGGAGAGACAGACGATATTGTTTGCAAGTGAGAGAGAGAGATATATATGTTTTCTCCTAAGCAATTAAAGACACAAATAAAATAAAAATAAATGGGAATTTAAATAATAATTGATTTTTAATCTAATAAAAAGAAAAAGATTTAAATTCCGTTACCATGGCAACCAGTTCTATCTTTCCTATGAAGAACAAGAGTAAAGTGGTCTTCAGAAGATTTCAACGGCAAAATGAGAATATACATTTTAAAGAGCATCTAAAAAATAGTTCATTTATGAATTTTAAAAAAAATCCTTGGAGGGAATTTTGAGAAAATCGAAAAAAACTGAAAAAGTACATCAGTAAAGTACTAGTACTTTTTGGCCGATTTTGTTCAAAAGCTTATTTTGAGATTCTTCAAAGGGACTTAAGTTAAATATAAAATTTCAACCCGGTAGCTCAACTCCTTCATGCTAAAAATCTGTCCACACATACAGACACACACACACACATACAGACACACACACACACATACATACACACACACACACACACAGACCAATTTGCGGGACCCACTTTTTTGGACTCAGGGGACCTCAAAACATGTATATCCATCAAAATCTCGACATCGAATTTTTGACATGATCGCAATACTTTCTCTCCTATATATTTCATATATAGGGTACGAGAAAGTAAAAATCGATGTTTTTTGAAAATGCTACTTATAACTTTTTTTTGGCTGAGTCGAAAAATCTGAAAAAATTCTCAGACACGTTTTCAATAGGGTATAAAAAAGATGACAAAGTTTCAGCCAAATCAAAAATGGTCGGGTTCAAAAGTGGTCGAGTTGGCGTGGAATGCCCCATATATATTCTGATAAACAACTACAGAATGCACCTTTAAATTACAGATTATAAGAAAAAATTGTGTGCTGTGCGACCAGTCACACCAGATTATTCCCCCCTCCTCAGGATACGCCAGTGCCTTGAAAACTAATAAAAAAATAGCGTTTTCTTTTTCATAAATTACTCATTCAATATTAGGATATAACATATGTTCTGTATAGTATTATTTCCTTCTTTAATTTATATTATTATCATTTCCTTCTTTAATCGTCCCACTTCTATGAGAGCGAAGGAAAAATAAAAATAAAATGTTTATGTTAAATAAAAAAAAAAAAGTTTTTGCTGACCGAAATCCAAACTAGGCGTCCGAGAGAGAGGAGAGAGAGAGAGAGAGCGAGAGACCTGCCAAAAACAGTTGTAATCAAATAATATTTTTTTAATTACTTAATAAATGGGGAAAAATATGTCAAAATCAGGAGGTGAAATTAAATGAAAACACACCGCTGCTTGCAGCAATATAACTACCGCATGGGTTATATCACTCAAGTCAAAGAGTAATTAAAATGAAGCGGTTATTAATTAATGGGAAAAGTTGAATATCCAAGGGAGGGGGGTTCCTTTTAATATTTTATAACTTAAATAATTCTATATACAGTACGTATATAATAGGGGAGTTTCCGTCTGTCACGATCTTTTTGACCAACTTCCCGTTGGAAACGAAATTTTGTATTCTTTTAGAGGACGTTATGGAGAGTCAAGACGGGCCCCAAAATTCTCAAAAGGGGAGGCGCGAAAAATTCTAGAAAATTCAAATTAATCCATTGGGAAGTATTGAGTTTTGCCTTGCCTTATAGTCGGACGGGAATAGGCCGGTAAATGTCTAATATTAATTAAAATCTCTAAACTGTTTTCTGAAAGCTTAAAATTTGTAGACAACGAGCAAATAGAATATAAAATAGGAATCGACCAGTCAGACAGCGAAATTTTGGAGCACGTGGCGTCAGCGCTAGTTCAAACCTGTTAAAATATCGTAACCCAAAGTGTTTTCTGAAGACTTGAAACTTTCCAAAATAATAATAAACAAGTGGTCAAGTTAACATAGGAAACTAAATATATCTGAACACAAAAAATCTGGTGTGACTGGAGCACGGTACACAACTTTCGATTAATGAAGTTAAAGGTAAAGGTAGTTGAAGGTAAAAAAAAATGTGAACCGTGCGCCAGTCACACCAGATTTTTTTGTGTCCAGATATATTTAATTTCCTATGTTAACTTGACCACTTGTTTATTATTATTTTGGAAAGTTTCAGCCTTCAGAAACACCTGGGTTACGATATTTTTTTGACAGGTTTGAACTAGCCCTAACGCCACGTGCTCCTCGCTGTCTGACTGCTCGATTCCTATTTTATATTCTATAGTCGCAAAGCCCGCCTTCGGCGGGCTTTCCACTAGCCAGGGGCTACGCCCCTGGACCTTTGCTCGCCTTCAGCGAGCAAGTTTATTCCCAATTTGGGATATTTCTTGTTGCAATGCAAGTGTTAAGATGTTAAGGAAGGATCTTATATTCAAGCGAGGCGAGGGTACCGATTAGGAACAGCACAAAAGGGTCTGTTTATGACTGTTTAAAGGGTCAGTCACCTGCGTCCTCTCTTCGTTTTTTCAACTGCTGCGTAGCCCCCACCCCCAGCCCATAGTCAGGTAGGAAGCTGGTTCACACAGCATAAAGGACGCTCTCTAATTTCTAGCCAACTTGTTGATTTTGTGTTCCCATATTGAAGAAATTTGATTATAATTAATTTTCCAAAACATTTAAGAGATTCAAATTATTACTAAGTTACTCCCAGAGCCATGTACTATATGTGTACTTAATTTCAAATGGATTCATTGAAAATTGTGGATTTCTATAGAACATATACATACATATTTACATACATACATACATTTTTCCCATTTCATTTTTATATATATAGATTTGCTCGTTGCCTACAAATTTTAAGCTTACAGAAAAAAAGTTTGGAGATATTAATTCATTAACTGATTTATTTAATGATCATTAATTTAATATAATGGATCATATTTAACTGGGCACAAATTGTTCGCATGTACACCCAAGTAAGACAATTTATTATTACTATTATCTATTATTAACTGTCAAATTTCTTTGTCCAAATGCTTTAAAGTGATACTTATAGTGTTTTTGTCAAAAAAATTTATTGGGCAGTGAAAAAACTCTGGAAAACGTACGCGGTAGTGACAAGCACAGTACAAAGCTTTCTCTTACAAAAGGGCAAGAGAAAGTTGTGTGCTGTGCGACCAGTCACACCAAATTTTTTAAGGTGGTCTCAAATTTTTGACTCGCACTGTATATTAACTAGGAATCGACCGAATATTCAGTTTCGGCCAAGAATCCTGATTTCGGCAGTAGTTTCGGTTTTGGCCAAAAAGTAGCCGAAACTTTCGGCCGGCCGAAACCTGAGTCTGAAAGATGAGATGTGACTTTTATGCAAAAAAAAGTCAAATGATTTGGAAAAAGCGGAAAAGGTGGAAAAAAAAATTTAGTCTTCCTAAAAAATAAAATGATTTTCACGGGAGGGAAAAAAAAAATTTTCCGCAGGGCGGAAAAAATTTAAAAAAAAATGTAAAATGATAATGATTTTTTTATAGAAAATACAAGTTTCGGGTTTCGGTTTTTTTTTTTTCTAAAAAAACATTCACACTTTTTTTCTCATTCACACCCCTCACACCTCACACACATTCACAGGCTTTTCGGCAACTTAGGCCACTTTAAGACTTTGACGATATCCGTTGTAAGTATATATTAATCTATTGTGGGTTG